>JBAMCF010001076.1:0-77203 GCA_037075285.1 Drosophila lutescens
TATATATATTCTTGATCAGCATCACTAGACGAGTCGATCTAGCCATGTCCGTCTGTCGTCGTCTGTCCGTCTGTCCGTCTGTCCGTCTGTCCGTCTGTCCGTCTGTCTGTCTGTCCGTCTGTCCGTCTGTCCGTCTGTCTGTTTCTACGCAAACTAGTCTCTCAGTTTTTAAGCTATCGGGATGAAACTTTCCCAAAAGTCTTTTTACTATTGCAGGTAGTATATAAGTCGGAACCGACCGGATCGGACAACTATATCCTATAGCTCCCATTGGAAGGAAAATTAAATGGAAATAATAAGAAGAAAATTATATCTTTGTTGATTTTCATTACACTCTCTTCTACTCTGGGATATGACTATTTTTAAATATTTCCGAATTTCGATTTTAATTTTAAAAAGATCGAATGACTAGATCATTTAGCTGCCATAGAAACGATCGAAAAATTAATGTGAAATAATAGGAAATTTAACATTTTTGCGATTTGTAAGCTAATAGAATAATCTGCAAGGGTATATAAGCTTCGGCTTGCCGAAGCTAGCTTCCTTTCTTGTTGCTGATTACACTAGTTTACTACAAAACGCTCATCAGAAATTGATGTCAATTTCTGTTAGTGGCGGAACCCTGGAATCCGAAAATGCCACAAACATTTTTCGAAGGCCGCATTTTTTTTGGGAAAGATTTTTTAAAGTTCAAAATGTCAAATTTCTGACTTTTTTAGATTTTTATACCCGTTTCTCGTAGAGTAAAATGGTATATTGCAGACAAACAGAAAGACAGACGGACATGGCTTGATCGATTCGGCTGGTGATCCTGTCATGAATATATTGGGTTGGCAAGAAAGTCATGTCGTTTTTTTTTCAATATTTTCAAAGATGATTTATTTATATCAGGACTTATAATTAATCAATTATGTATTGGCCGTTTTGTTCGACCACTAATGACCATCATTCGGGCAGCCGCATAATTCCGCGCTCGAAGAACTTTTGGCCTTTTCCAGCAAAGAATCAAGACAAGTGGTTTTCAACAGCCTCATCTGAATCAAAGTTTTTACCATTCAAAGAGTTTTGAAGAGAGCGAAACAAATGGTAATCTGAAGGTGCTAGGTCCGGACAATAAGGTGGATGTGGTAGCACTTCCCAATTCAGCTCCGTTAATTTTTGCCGAGTGACCAAAGATGTGTGGGGCCTAGCGTTGTCATGGTGAAAGACTATACCCTTGCGATTAGCTAGTGCCGGCTCCATTTCTTTAATTTTTTCCGCCAAATTGGATAGCTGGCGACAGTACACATCTGAATTGATGGTTTCATTCCGTCCCAACAGCTCAAAGTGCACTACACCCTTCCAATTCCACCAAACAGACAGCATAACTTTCCTCTGATGGATATCGGCCTTTGATGTGGCTTGGGCTGGCTCATCTTTCTTGCTCCATGATCTTCTTCGTTGGACATTATTGTAAACAACCCACTTTTCGTCGCCAGTAATGATTCGCTTCAAAAAAGGATCGTTTTTAATCCGTTGCAGCAGAGAATGGCAGATATTGATACGCTTAGTTAGGTGAATTTCCTTTAAGTTATGCGGAACCCAAACATCGAGCTTGTTTACGTAGCCAAGTTTCTTCAAATGGTTTTCAACCGTTGTATGCGACACACTGAGCTTCTCTGACACCTCCCGCGTTGAATAACGCCGGTTTTCATCCAGCAAAGCCTGAATTTGTTCGTCAAAAACGGCCGATGGTCGACCAGAACGTGGGGCGTCTTTAACTCCAAAATCTCCAAGCCTGAATTTGGCAAACCAGCGCTGACATTGGCGATCACTCATGGCATTTTTACCATACACTTCGCACAATTTTTCGCGAGCTTCGACCGCTTTTTTTCCTTTTCGGAAATACAAAAGCAAAATATGCCGAAAATGCTCACTTTGATCCTCCATGTTTAATTTGCTATAGCTTCCACAAATGTTATCGAATAATTACCAAATTTTCATCGATAGCACCTAAGACAATAAGCTTTAAAACGATACTAAAAAGTGTGAACCTGGTGCTCGATTAGTCGTAATGTACATCGAGGCAAATTAAGAGGGTAATAATTTCGTGTTAGTCTAAAGGGAACATTAAAAGTTAAACGGTTTACCAGTTCTACAGAATCAATATCACCTCTTATAAGATTATGCATAAAAATAGTACCAAGCATTATTCTACGGTTTTCAAGTGTAGGTAAATTAAGCAATAGTAATCTACTCTGGTAGGAAGGTAGCCTTACGTTTTGATCCCAGTTCAAACTACGAAGGGCAAAAAGAAGAAATTTTTTTGCACCGACTCAATACGGTCGATGTGCACTTGATATTGTGGACTCCAAACTGAAGAACAATATTCCAAAATAGGACGGACAAGGGAGGTAAATAATAATCTGGTTGTATAAGGGTCATCAAATAGCTTTATTGACAGTGGCCATTATGTGGCAATCAAATTTAAGTTTTGGGTCGAGAAGAACACCTAAATCGTTAATTGAATATATACGGTCGAGTGGTGTATTTTGAAGAGAATAACTTATAAACGTAGGAGTACCCCTATAAAAAGTCATAACGTTACATTTAAGGCAGTTCACATTTAAAAGGTTGTACTTACACCATCCCTGAAAACAATCAATATCTGACTGTAGGTTGAAACCTGACCCTACATCTTTATATGATAAACAAAGCTTAACATCGTCAGCGTACATTAGTACACGAGAATGTGCTACGATAGAGGGAAGATCGTCAATAAACAAAGTAAACAGCAAAGGGCCTAAATGACTACCTTGAGGAACTCCAGATGTCACGTTGATCATTTTAGAAACAGCGCTCTTAAATATAACCCCCTGAGTCCTACCATTCAAGTAACTTGAAATCCAAGTTAATAGATTACATGGAAACCCAAGCTGATCTATTTTGAATAAAAGGAGAGAGTGGTTAACAGAGTCAAAGGCCTTACTAAAATCTGTATTTATAACGTCAGTCTGCATGTTATTCTTATATCCATTTATTACAATAGATGACAATTCAAGAAGGTTGGTGGTGGTTGATCTTCGCTTAACAAAACCATGCTGACACGGTGATATTAGCGAGGAACATAAATGGTGCAAATGAGAAGTAATAATACGTTCAAATGCTTTAGGAATTGCCGACAATTTAGAAATGCCTTTATAATTCTGGGCATCCGCCTTCGCCCTTTTTGTGGAGTGGAATAATGAAAGAGTCCTTCCAGATAGTTGGAAAAACTGATGATGAAATAGACAAATGAAAAAGTTTAAGAATCGGTTTACAAATGGTTGAAGCACAAAACTTAAGCACACTCCCAGGGAGTCCATCAGGACCGGGAGAATACGTTGGCGTTGTTGTTGCTAAATCCTTTAAAAGAGAACTTTCGGTAATTACAGGGGTAAAAATACAATTAGCCCTATTTAAGGGGTTAGGGTAGGTAGGGTTTGACCAAGCAGCCGAACTATAAGTAGTTTGGAAAAACTCGGCAAATAAATCCGCAATTTCAAAATCCGACGATGCCTCTTTTGAGTTTAAACGTACCGATGAAGGCAATGCCGAAGACTTACGCTTGGCATTAACGAAGTTATAAAACTGCTTCGGATCATTTGAAAATTCGAATTTACATCGATTTAAATACATGGAATAGCAATGACTGTTGAGAACATTAAAATCTGAACGAGCCACCACGTATTTCGAAAAATCAGATGGCTTACCCGATTTTTTATACTTTTTATAAGTGTTTGATTTAAGATTTTTAAGTCTTTGAAGCGCATTGTTAAACCAAGGAGGCCTGTTTAGCTTAGGAGGAAGCCTGTCAGGAACGCATTCGTCAAAAAAAGTGTTTAAAACGCTATAGAAAAGTTCAATTGCACTTTCAATATCCATGCAATTGTACAAATCAGTCCAATTATATTGCGAAATCATGTAGTTTAGTTTAGTATAGTCACATTTACGAAAGCATCTCATTTTAGTTTGAGGAACTAAAGGAGAAAGGGTATTAGTACAGGGGAGGCCAATTGTCAATTCCAATGTTGGATGATACCGGTCTTCAGGTACAACAAGTGCTTCAATTCTAGATACCGTATCTTCATGCGGATCTAAAACAAATACTAGATCTAATTGTCTATTTAATGAATTTCGTATAAAGCTTACTTGCTGTAACGATAATTCTAAAAGGCCATCCACAAAATCATGGGCAGATAAAGGTGTAGCTACAAGTGAGTCAGTGGGAAGAGACCAAGAGATATTAGGGAGATTGAAGTCACCCAAAACAATCAAAAGGTCTCTGTTGGAAAGGAAGCACTGAACAGATTTTATGGCAGACAGATGGTGCTCATAAATTATTAAATCAGAGCCAGGAGGAATATAAGAACAGGTTACAAAAATAGATAAGGATTGAATGGAAACTTTGACACTAACAAATTCAATATCGTTAGGGATATGAATGTTAAGTCTCTCCGATGTTAAACTAGAGGTAGCGGCAATCAGTGTTAAAGTTCATTGACAAAACTTCAGAGTCAGATATCTCTGGTTTCAGCCAAGTTTCCGTAAAAGCCAACATATCTTCAGTAAATGCAGAGGAGTCAGCATAAAGCTGTGGTAGCTTCATATTTAGTCCTCTAACATTTTGATAAGCCAAAAATAAACCTGTTAGTTTTTTGGCACAGTGGAAGGCCTGTTATTAGGCACAGTGGAAAGCCGATTATTAGGCACAGTGGGAGGCCTGTTATTTGTTCTCGGTTTATTGGGAACAAATTCTTTAATTACCAAATCATCATTAAGCCAAAAGCTTTCAGAAAGTAGTACATTAAACACATCAGGCGGAGCAAATATTTTAAAAGAAGATATCCTACGGGCGTACGAAAATCGAAATTGGAATTTTTCACGTATGAATTCCAAAACATCCTCAGATTTGGTATCCGGGGTAAATCTAGAAACAAACAATTGCTTCCTATGTGGAACAACTGAAAGTTTCTTACGTTTCCAGAAGCGGTTCCCACTGTATCTACGGTCAGCACCGACTTCTGTGCCTCAGGTTGGCATACAGAAACAGGGTCACCTCCGGAACTGGCTGTAACCATAGGCACAGGTGGCTCGCTTACCCCTGTGCCGACAGGAACTGCTGCAGCTACCGAGTTCAATGTTTTATTTTGTTTCACGGTCTTATTAACTGCCCCTGAGCTGGCTTTTTTGCGTTTAGGCGACTCGGTTAATAATAATTTCTTATTATTAAATTGGTCACAAACTGAGTTGAACCCGTCATTAAGCTGTTTAAAAACTCGTGAAAGGTTCAATAGTCCGTCTCGAGTCTGCCTCATAAAGCTGCTCATTTCGACTGTCATTTCCTTGCAGGACTCACATGCCCACATGAGACCGGTATGCATTTCAATGAAGTCTTTAACTCTGCCAGTAAATCCTGCACATTTGACGTGCATGACCGATTCGCAGAGCCAACAGATAATAAAAGAATCTTTAGTTGACATCGGAAGAGAACAACTTTTCTTTGTACAGATAAGGGCCATTTTATAGAAAAAAAGGTTATTCAAAGAAATAGAAAATAAAATTCGCAAAACCGCAAAGACACAAAACAACGAAAAGTATAAGAGCGCGAGATCGCGAGTTTAATTAAAACAAGAGAGCGCGAGAGAAAAAACTTCTATCGACTGAGCGTGGGTTGTGGGGCACCAACAACAACAACAGTTACAAATGTAAAGCAAGCAAGAGAGAGAGAAGTAGAAGTACAGCAAGTTCAGAGAGAGTGAGAGTGGAAGAGAGATTACAAGAGTTTTAGCAAGTTTAGAGCGTATAACTTACACTAACAAAGACAAGCGATTAAACAAATCCAAATAGAAATTTTAAAATAACTAGAACAATGCACCCGTTAATTGGGAGATTTAGTTAAAAACACTTACACAATTGTTAGGCTACGCTTTCTTTATAAACAAACACAAGACACTCGCAAAAAATCACTGAAAAACACAAATAACTCAGAGCACAAAAGTAAACACAACTGTTCACAAGCGACGCTAAATCGTTAAAAAAAAAAAATTAGATTAAAAACGATTACTAAAAAAAACGACATGACTTTCTTGCCAACCCAAAACATATATACTTTACACTGTCGAAAACGCTTCCTTCTATATGTTACATACTTTTGCACAAATACAATATTACCTTTTACTCTACGAGTAACGGGTATAAAAAGCTGTTACATTCCGAGCCGTTGTGGATGTCTTGATTAGCGATTTCAGCAGGCTGTGCCCCGCCTAACAGCAATCGGTGGGTTAACATGTATCAGCTGTACAACTTTCTAAATAATATGTAAAACAAGATAAGCAGATGAAATGACTAAGCATAGCCCGCGTTAAAGAGCTCCAAGTCTTCAAGTTATCCTCTTTGATAACAACGACGGTTCTAGTTTTGATGTTTGCGAAGTCCTTTGTCCATTTGGCCCTTTGTTGCAAGCTTGTGATATTCGCGAGACCCATCTCGCTAGAACCGTTGCTTGACGATGCAGGCAACTCAGGTTATCGTTCGTCGATGAAGGCAATTGTACTGGTGGCAATGTAGAGAGAGTGGGGCCAACGAGAACAGATCGTTTCCGACTGCTTTGATGAAAAGCAGTGCCTGTGGAAGTATGAAGTCGAAATCGAAGTGGTGAGATCCGCCGAATGTGCTCACGTTTCCTTGTTATCTGCAAGATTGGCTTTGATCTCCTGAAGCATTCTTGACGAACCCACGAAATTTGTTGCGTTGTCGCAGTACAACTTTTCAAGAGGTCCGCGGCGACCAATAAATCTGCTGAGTCAAAGTAAAATTGAGTTGGACTTAAGATCTTTTATGAGTTCCATATGAATGGCTTTTGTCGAAAAGCAGATAACAACCGCCACGTTCATTTTAAGTACGGTTTTGACTCGGATTCCTAATGACTCTAATTGGGCCGTAAAGAACCCCTCCGCTAACTCTGAATGGCCGACTGCTTATAATGCGATCAGCCTGTAGATTGCTCATTATTTGAGAATACAAATAAGCAGTGAGTGCATTGTACAACAGCACTGCCGATGGGTGCGGGTGGCTTAACGTGGCAATTGGTGCAATAAAGATTCTGGATGTACAGCCTTACCAAATAATTTCCCTTCGGCATTAATAAAGGAAGCTTGGCGTTATGTTCCAATCGAGCGTGCAACAAGCCGCCACCAACTCGTATTAATTGTAGCGTACAATTACAAACTTTTTCTGTGCTAATGAATGGGTTAAGCTTTTGAAAGGATATTTGTACGTACTGGTTCTTAGACAACTTTTTAAATTCGATAACTAGTGATTCACGTTGAACGGACTGATCACAAAAAACGAGAAGGCTATTTCGGAAGCTGAGAGCGTAGTGCAAGTCTACAGAATCCAATTTCGGCCTTTTGAGGGTTCAGAGCCTTGTGCGTAACTAAAAAAGTACTACTTCGGAATCTGACCACATTACTACCTTGTCTACACTCAAATTGATGGACCCTATCCTTGAAACGAGGAAGCGACTGCATTTCAACGCTTATACATCTCTGGCGAAATTTCTTCATTCCAATCTATCTTCAGCGACCAAAGTTTTTGAATTAAGATTTTGGCAAGCGTGACGAAAGGTCAATTCAAAGGTCGAACAGGCGAGATGCGAATGAAAGGATCGAACGTTTTGTTGGTGGGACGTTACCATCCACTTCGAGAATATTAAATTTAAACACGTCCTGCTTTGGAGTCCAACTAAGCCCAAAGTCTTAGTGTCCCCAAGAAGAATTTTTGCTTCTTGCAACGGACATTCAGCGGACCAGTAGATTCGAGGATCTGTGAAATTTCTTGTCTGAGTGATTTAAGATCGTCCAGGGAATCTGCTCCTTATAAGATTTCATCGACATTAAATCGTCGACTATTGCCTGTGATCCGTTCGGATGCAATTTGGCAAATATTTCGCTTAACTGTTTTAAGCAACGTAAGGCAAAAAACGGATCGCTAGCGGTGCCATATGTAACAGTGTTGAGTCGACACAGTTATAATGCCTCTTCTCGACTGCGCCGCCGGACAATCATTTGAAAATCTCGATGAGTCTCCTCCAACACTTATCGGTACATCTTGGCGATGTCGGCGGTCATGGCGAATGGCCGTAAGCGAAATCTCAGCAGGGTTGCATACACACAAGGTTGGATTGTTGGACCCACCATAAGCAGGTAATTTAGTGAGAGCTGCGAAGTTGTTTTTGAAGAAGCATCGAACACGACCCTAAGCATTGAAGACGCGCTTTGAGGTCTGAGTATGCACTGGTAGGGGATGAAGTAATGAGGTTTGTTGGGAATGACATTGTCTGTTACTGACATATGTCCCAATGACAAATTCTCCCGCATGAAATCTATATACATCTCAAGCATTGTAGGGCTGGCATAAATGCGTCGCTCGAGCGCTAAGAATCGTCTGCGGTTGGGGCTAGATTTGAAGGGAAGGCTTACTATGAATCGGCCAGAAGTATGTTGATGTACTGTATCAGCGAACGCCTTTTCGCACGACGCCTGCTCGGATGTGTAGAACTGGGATTTTGTAAGTTCTGTTACTTGCTCAACTGCAGGAGTCTCGTCAACCGTCCGTAACTTGAAGCACGCTGATGATGCGTAGGGTCGCGAAACCGTACAACTTCCGGAAGCTACCCAATCGAATACTGTGTTCTGAAGAGTGGGATCGGAGTCGCTGTTTTGAATCTTTCCTGTTGTCAGCAAATCAAAGAACAAGTCTGCCCCTATGGGAAGGTCGATGCGCTTAGGCGTGTTAAAAATGGGATCAGCAAGATGAAGGTCTTCGGGAATTCAATCAGTGGGTGCTGTGGAATGCACAGGATGATCCGATTAAATGGCTTTCAGCACAATAAATTCAACCACGACCTCAAAGGAATTGACACGAGAGCAACTTGTAATTTGAACTGGATGGCGAGCTGTGTCGAAGACCCTTTGCCAGTTCTTCGGTTATGAAATTATCCTGTGAATCCAAAAGAACCCTCGCCGTCTGTTTTTGACCTAATTGACTCTTTACATCAACCAGAGCCATGGCCATCAAAACCTGATTGACACCATTTTGTTGACTATGGCTCAGTGATGCGTTAAGTAATGGCTGAGTTAGTTGAGTATCGATGATCGGTGCATTGCCAGATGGATTTGGTGAAACCACATTGTACCTATGCAGCAGTGTGGGGTGAGGCTTTGAGCAGACTCGGCAAGATGAGAACTTGCATTGCAGGACGCCATGTCCTTTACGCAAACAATTTATGCAGAGCGGCCAACTTTTTGCAGAAGTAGCATTTTGTGTTCGCAGCTTTTGTAGACTGTGAAACAGTCAGGGAAGATTTACTAGCCTTTCGATTGTTGCCGTCGCGATTAGGCCTAATTTGCTTAACCCTCCCGGAGGTCCATTCATCAGCTGCAAGATGCTGATACCGCTTGTTTAATGCGTCAGCGCATTCCTGCCACAAGGGAACAGATTGATAGTCCATTTGTTCTGCCCACCTAGAACGCGTTTTTTGGTCTACTTTGGTCATTACAATTTTATCGTTACGAAAAGATTGGTTAGGTTAACCGGACGGCCCTCATGGACGGGGCCACGCATAGGCCAATATGGCCCTTAGTTGTCCGGTTGATGTGTATGAACTTTGAGGTAAATTAAGAGGTTTTTAGGTCCACAAGGATCGAGGGCTTTTTGGCGAAGGCGAGAAGTTCGCTTGCTTCCCTGCTCGAGGCGTCTTCTAGTGGTGCCAGTACTGGGGCAGCGAGCTATCTTCTTCTTGTTTCGATAGCCCCCGATTCAACGCATTTCCTGCAGGTGCGGCTGTTGCGTATTCCGAGTGTGGTTGCGTGTGATGCGGCCAGACAGTGGCTTGTAAGGATTCCCAATAGCAGTCTGCAGTCTTTCCGTGGTAGACGCAGTACATATTGGCTGAGTTCATCGTTGCGCTCTTTGCACATAGTTCTTGAGATTCAGCATGTCTTGGAATTCCTCCACCTGCTTTTTACTCGCGTGTCCGCCTGTATCTCCAGTGCGTTTTTGAGCGTTCGGAGGGCCTACAGCCTACAGCTGGCGATCCCTTAGATCCGTTCCTACATTTCCAGTGACTTCCGGTTAAGCATGGCTTCCAACTATAAAACTTTAGTTTCGTTTCATAGTTATATATTTATTCTCCATAATAATATTCAATAAGTTTCAAAATAAACGAAAAAATTATTTCCAACTAAAATCTAAAGATATTTATTAAACATTTTTCACTCTGATAATTGGCAGAAAGATTCCGAAAGAAACACTGCTGTGGAAGTAAAGGGTTAAATATATATAGATGTACATACAATAATATAGGAAATAATGTAATATAGTTCAATCATAAGTAGATAATATAAGGATAGATAATAAGTTTTTAAGAAATTGAATTATATAAATGAATGGCGAAGGGTCATTAAATTGTACGAATTTTATAAATATTTAACATAATATTTATCAAATAATAATGTAAATATTATAAAGTGTATTTTTATTTTTATTTCTCTCTGTGTATAGAGAAAACAACAGGAATCAGGATAAATTATGAATTTCGGATAAAATAATTTAATATTGGATTTTTAATTAAACTGAGCGAAGAAATTTCTTGCGGTGTATACCATCATACTAAAAGTTTATCCCAGATTAAGGGGAATGTTCCGTATAAGCACGGGCATACACCGACAGAACACTACTGACATTAAAATTTAATTTAAATTATACACCGAAATTGAATATATTGGAATAAATTCATAAATCTAAAAATGATTAAGGCCGCACCGCGTAGTATTTAATTAAATTTTAAGTAGTAATTTGGAACTAGTGGCCATTTCTTTAAAATAGTACAAGACGTTAATTTAACTTTATTTCTTTACGTGTAGCGCCACTTGAATATATCAGACTGATTTGAACGAATGCGAGCGCAAAAGAAATTGGTCAAAAGAAAACGGTGGTTATCACTTACACATGTGCTGCTCCATCGCCGAAAGATCTTTGGACGGGGGAAATACACCTGTAAAAATTCTCGCTCGCAAACACTTTACTTTTTTCTTATTTTTGGTTTCACGGGAGGTATTCACGTTAATTATACCCGTTACTCGTAGAGTAAAAGGGTATATTGTATTCGTGCAAAAGTATGTAACAGCTAGAAGGAAGCGTTTCCGACCCCATAAAGT
The DNA here is from genome assembly GCA_037075285.1 of Drosophila lutescens. NCBI lineage: Eukaryota > Metazoa > Arthropoda > Insecta > Diptera > Drosophilidae > Drosophila > Drosophila lutescens. Next base: position 11,241 of record JBAMCF010001076.1, read on the forward strand.
ATATATATTCTTGATCAGGATCACTAGCCGAGTCGATCTAGCCATGTCCGTCTGTCCGCTGGTCTGGTCGGTCTGTCTGTCTGTCTGTCCGTCTGTCCGTATGAACGCTGAGATCTCGGAAACTATAAAAGCTAGAAGATTGGCATTTTGCATACAGATTCTAGGAGTTCCTACGCAGCGCAAGTTTGTTTCAAAAAGGTGCCACGCCCCCTCTAACGCCCACAATCGCTTAAAAATTTCAATATTTCGGAAAAGTAAAAATGCAGTTTTATTGTGTTTATCAATACCTATCGAAATGTAGAAGAAATTTTTCAAATCGGACCATTCGTTAAAAAGTTATGCGTGTTCAAAGTTTCTATCTCGATCTCCCTCGCACTCCCTTTACCTGAGTAACGGGTATCTGATTGTCGGGGCACCCGACTATAGCGTTCTCTCTTGTTTCCTTTAAATTTTGCCATTATTTTGATTTCGCATCACGAACTTTGTTTCTATTATTTTTACAAGAATTAATTTTAATATTTTTCTCGGGGTAGAGGCTTTCTTTAAGTTTACTTCAAGTTTCCACTGATATTCATTTATATATTTTTATTTTTCACTCATTCTTTCTTTATTACCAAATATTTGTACCAATTTTCGTACTAATTTTTAGTACCACTTTTTTTTGTATTTTATCACTTTTTCGACCAGTTGCAGGTTTCTTACGGGGTTCCTTCTTTACAGATTATGCCATTATTTTTTTAAAGGTTTTATCCAACAGAAAAAAATAACAAAATAAAGAAGAAAAAGGAAATTGGAGACTCACTTAACCCTATATACCCCTATATGTACACATACATAACCAATACACGCTACATTTTCTGCTTGGGCGTTATATAACCCTCACACGTGGGATTGATCGCGATCCCGGGTATTTTTATATAATTTTTAACCGATTTTTTTCCCGCCGACCTGGCACGCTTAATACCCCTAGGGTTAAGGCCAGTGGGTGGTTAACTTTTTTTGGGAGGTTTTTCCGCACTTTTACTCTTTATCACGCCGGACGCTTCGAGCGCGTGTTGTTGCTGTTACCTCTGCCTATTAGAACTGCTCGCCGAATTTTGGGTATATGTATATTCTCTGCCGATTGGAGTTATTCCATTACTGGGACTTCAGCTCTCTCTCAATTTGACTTTCCCTTCGCAGGTGTTCGGAAAGCTCGGACCCACTGCTTTACCTGACTTTGGAAAGATGTTTACTGGAAACTGGGTGCCATTCTGTTTAAGAAAATTTGAGAATTTTAACTACTATCTAGCCGGATGGCTGCTGATGGTTTAGTTACCCTGGCACCGAAAAATATCGTTATAAATTTCCTCAGTAAATTGTCTAGTCTTTTCCACACTTTATGTTGCCAAAATTCTGGAGTTGGTTACGCCCTGGAATATGAGTTTTAAAATTTTATAACCGCCACTGGGAACACAAGTGAGGGTTGGACTTAACCTTTTCCTGTTTTATAGAAAAATTTCTGGAACCGTCTGCTTCGTTTGGGAACTTAAATCGGAAAGGCTGGGTTGAGGTTCTGGCGGCTTTATATACCCCCCCTAGGCCGGAAATCGGGGTCTCGTGTAAGCCTGGTTTCCGACTATAGCCTTCCAATATCGGAGCCGACTCTGTTTATCCCGATTATTCCCATATGTCCCTATTCCAGGAAAACTAGCTAGGCCCTTTTATAGCTAACCCTTTTCAAAGCTAAATTTTTGTATTGTTATTAAGCTAAACATCATCTTGGGAATTTTCTTAATATTTTAAACTTCATTACAATTTCAATTTTATTTCTTTTTTAAAAGTATTTATTTAACTATTCAAGTTTTGTCTCATGCTTCCAAAACTGTGCCGTCGGCTAAGCAGTTACTGGGAACACTTTTGGACACAGTGCTATCTTCTATTGCCTACTTTTGAGGGTGACTTCTTTTTGAATCTGTAGTGGTCTTTTGAGATTGCTCTCGTTTATATATTTTGCCTTTTTCCAAGCGCCAATACAGGTACTTGACCTGTGTTTTTGGGGTCAGCCTGGTTGCGCCAATTTTTGGAAGGGTCCATTTTTTTTTTTTTTCTTTGATACTGATACCTTTTCAGCCCACTCACATATCTCCCTGAGTGTTGATTCCATTATGGAGCTGAGGGTCAAGGGTAATTATGCCTATGTCGTCCGCATAGGCTGTTATTTTTGGGGCTCTCCTCTCTAATCTCTTAATTAAATCGTCTACCACCAAGTTCCCCTTTTACCATGCAATCAGTGCCCCACTCTGAATGTACCCGCCTGCAGCTAAGCAGGTTTCTTATCCAGGGAAGGGATAGTAGAGACTCATAGATTGCCGTGACAGTATCAATGGCCGAAAGAATATGCGTAGTCTATTTTACATCGGCTTTCAAAAACTTGGGGTCCATCGAGGAAATTTTTTGCAGATCTTAAGAAATCGCAACTTATCGGAAACATCGTTGGCCCTCATAAAAATTCTTCAGAATCCGCGATTCATCGAAGACTAATTTTTTTTTAGTGTTTCGGACATTTTGCTATATTATTATTCAATTCCAAAAACTGTCTTCCATGGACCGCGAGCTCTTCAAAATCACACTACCATCATATCTTGATCATGAGACTTAACATTCTCGACAGTAATCCTGCAATACATGTATAGAAAATTTATCGCGGATCCTAAGAAATCGCGGTCCCTCAAAGAATTTTTTTTCTTCGCAAATCTTAGTGCTAATCCTAGAGGAAATTTACCGAAAAATGGCATTAAATCTTAAGAACACCGTTTAATAACTTTTTCTCGTTCAAACTCCCGAAGCAAAGTGAATATAAATATTTAAAACCTTTAACTTAAAAGAGTTCAGATGACTTAAAAGTCATAGAGTTCACTCTACGAATTCCAAGTGACTTGAACTTCCAAGTGACTTGAAATTACTTGCAAGCGGTAGAGTGATTTTTGACTTTAAATTCTGTATACTTGGCTTACTTGACTTGAAATTTTGTTTTCAAGTTCAAGTGAGTGAACATTTCAAGTTCACTTGTAAGTTCTCACTTATAAGTACACTCATGCATGACTCTAATACAAACAGACAGACAGACAGTCCAATAAATGTTTTTTTTACTTGTTAAGTTCACTTGGGTAAGAAACAAATTGCTAAAAATGTACAAATTCCATATTCTTTTAACACATAAAAAAATATGAAACATATTACCCTATAGTTTCGAGATGTTTCGTCTACAATGTTTCGGTAGATTGAAACTTTAAAACTTCGAATCATAAGAATCACCGAAACAGAATGATCCTAACTCTGTTAATTCATGCAGGGCTCTAATACGAATGAGGTAATCGGCCGTATGGATAAGGGGAAAAGTGGCAAAGGGACAACGGGTCAAACTAATTTTGTTTTGCTGTCATTTTAAACGCGAAACAAAATAAAAAAAATTCATTGGCTTGAATGTAATAAATTTAACTTGTTAAAAAACAGCAGTTAAAAAAATAAAATCGACTTCTTTCTCATCGAAGACAACCTTGGTTTTCCGGTAAACTACATCTCCCTGATTAAGAAATGGTCACTTAAAATTTTTTGTATGGAGTAAATTTTTTTTTAATTTTTAAAATACGTTTTTGATTTGTTTTAGTTTTTTTAATTTTAGTTCTTATTTCGGTCATCAATGAATCAATTTACAGGTAAAACAATGCGCTTTAACTTTCTTATACATCGGTAGGTTCCGGTCATTAGTTTAGAAGCTACATCTCGTCAAAGTTTAAAAAGCTGGAAAAATTGCAAAAACTCGGGGATAAATGGCATCTTTAAAAGTACACGGTTAAAACCGAAATTAGTTTTATAACTTTTATTGCTAGATGGTACTTTGACAAAGAAATCAATCTAGTAATTACTACAATCCACCATCAAATTAAATTTTTGGAGCTTGGGAAAACGGTGAATTTTAAGCTGGTTACAGCTAACTTAAAAAATCTATATAAAAATCTATATATTTTTGTACCCGTAAGGGTATATTGTATTCGTGCAAAAGAATGTAACAGCTAGAAGGAAACATTTCCGACCCTATAAAGTATAAATATTCTTCATCAGGATCACTAGCCGTGTCGATCTAGCCATGTCCGTCAGTCCGCCTGTCGGAATGTCTGTCCGTATGAACGCTGAGATCTCGGAAACTACAAAAGCTTCCTTCGCAGCGCAAGTTTGATTCAGCCGGAGGCCACGCCCTCTCTAACGCCCACAATCGCCTTAAACAATTTTAAAAGGTGTCTGCCGCCCACACCTTTAAAGATTTCGTAAAAGAAAAAATTCAGTTTTATTGTTTTTATCATTACATATCGAAATGTAGAAGAAATTTTTCAAATCGCACCATTCCTCGCACTCCCTTTGGCTGAGTAACGGGTATCTGATAGTCGGGGCACACGGCTATAGCGTTCTCTCTTGTTAAAGGTGCCATTTATGACACCGTTTTTTTTCCAGATTAAAAAATCTCGCGAGCGACCCATTCCATTAAAGTCTCCCGAACATAATGAAACTATTTTGTCAAAGGTGACATAAACGTATGTAATTGTAAAACTTTGTAAACTAACCCAAAACGAATAGAGCCTTATAAATCAAACAGTGGTAATCAACCTGTGTTACCAAACGCTTTAATTGCGCAAAAATAAGGTAAAATTAAAATGTGCACAGAACTTCTGTCTTTCAGCCACACATACACACAAAAAGTGTATGCCCGCCGGACACCGATAAAACCTGCGCTCGCTTGACAACGACGCCACCCTCAACATGACCGACAAGTCGCATGTATGCTAAACTGTTAACATTTCTATAACATTTTTGATATGAAGACAGCTCACAATATATGTAAATAAATTGATTCTGCCTACCGTTACTAATATAATGTGTCTATTTTATAATAAAATTATATGTTTTTTGTTATGGATAATTTTTCTAAAAATCTTATGAATTAAACAATTTTGAATTAAACAATTTAAACAATTTTAAAAAAAATAAAATTTTGTTTAGCGACAAGATAGGCAGTTTTAAAATAAGTACCAAAGAAATAGGTAAGCAATAAGCACCGACCAAATACGGTTGGATTTGTGCATTGATATAGGTAAAAACTATATTGGATTTTGTTTTCCCGAAGATGTGTCCATTCAAAAAATTGAACTTGTTAGTGGGTGAATCAACGAGTCTTTCCTTTGTTTTATATTTAAAAGAGTATAGAATTCTATAAAATGTTATCAGTTATACTAACAGTTACAGTTTTTTTGACTAGCACACGGCGTGTTAATAACACTTTGTGTTAAAAACACAAGTCAGCTGTGTGTGTTAACAATTATTTTTCACATTTAACACTTTTGTATTTGACACACATGTCAACAACTTTGCTCACACTGTAAAATATAATTTTTCATGTTTTAACATGTGTGTCAAATTCCGAACCCTGCTCTAAAGTCCCAGCCGAATCTAAGATACGCCGTCTACTTCAAGGAGAAGGAACTGCTGGCTCATATGCGTCGTCTTGGTTCTGAGTCAAGCAGCACACTGTTCCTCGCCGAGATGCCCCAAAACATTCGCCCTATTTCATCGATATGGGAGGAGAATGATCTCGAAAAACTTGCAAAAGTAGCAGACAAAATGCTAGAAACCATGGGTTCTGTTCAAACCTTTGCCATCAACTTAAGAAACGTAACAGCTGGCACTACGCTGAAAGCGGTGACTCGGCCGGACGCTCGCAAGAGTATTACCGAATCCTTGCGTCAACTGGCCAAAAAGGTCGACCCAATCTAAGGTGAGCTCAAAAGGCAAGAGAGACAGTTCTATCAGCCAGACACGCTGCTCGTCTCAGTACCGTTCTGGTTCCCAGCCACGCACTCAATCTCCGAATGACTCCCGTGCCCAGTCGCAGCAGTCAGATGATCACCAAGAGCTTTGCTATTACCATCGTCGCCTTGAAAGAGGTGCACGAAAGTGCAAATCTCCTTGCTCTTTTGCACATCCTTTAAACCAGTGGTGGCCAGCAGAAGCAGCACACATACAATGAAAGCACGCATTGCGTTTGTATTAGTGCGAGCAAACCCGAAGCTGGCTGCATGCGTGACGTTTTTCTGCTTTACACTGCGCAAAAAAAAATCAAACAGAATCGAATCAAAATTTCACAACGTCGGCTATAATATTTTTAATATAAAGCCCGTCAGTAAAAGGTCGGCATTGCTTTGTAAAGATAAGACAACAACAAAAGACGCTTTTCTCCTCTTGTCCCTATCAGAAGTGTTTTCGACAACATAAGACGCCTTCCCAACAGCTAAATTGTTGACTTGCTCCGCAATTGTATCGGCATAAAAAATTAAAAAATATTTTGCTTTCAGCTCCAACAACTTTTCCATGCGACCCTCATTTAAATCTTGGAAAATAATATGATGCGAGTAATGTCTTTCAAGTTTATATTTTTTTTCGCAGTGTGCATTCATAAAGTTGAGCAGCATAGTCTTTCTCTGTTGACGGCTGAACAGCAACTGAATCGGATTTCTGCTGCTCGGTGACGCCGAAGCTCTGCTGCGGCGGGCAAAAGAGCGCGCCGAAGATGAAAAAAACGAGCCGAAGACGCAAGCCGAAGCCACACGAACATACACAGAGTACGTGTACGCCGAAACGCTAGCAGAGCAGCGACTGCGAAATCGCCTATCCCGTGGGCCCTGCGCGCTGCCTCTGCTGGCCACCACTGCTGTAAACTAATGCAGCTGTCGCCTTCAGTGCTAGAGGGTGGCAGCGAAACAAGCAATGGCGAACATCCAGTTCAACCTAATATATTCTTAGAAATCCGTTGTAACGAACTGTTTTTAACTGTTCTCTCGCTACGTAAACGCCGCGACTAAGCTCAGAGATATTGTGTGTTCGTCCCACCAAATTTGTACTGCGTGACTGCCCGTGACCCAAGAAAATGCAGAAATATCCGATTGGGAAAAATCGGAAAGCTATACTTAGTTTTACTTTTCGCTGGAATTGCTTTCTTCGTCAGCTGGCTGTTGCGGCTCGCCTGGTCGGCGTCGTGCCTCCCTCGGCTCAAGATCACTGCGTGCGTTTCTAGGCGGCGCTCCTTGATGGCGTCGCTGCTCTCGTATCCCTTCGTGCTATTTGTGGACTCCTGCGGTGTCATTCTCCAACGGCGTCTCTCCAGTTCCACCCGGCTTGTAGGATTCAAAAGGTCTGCACAACCTTCATTTAGGGTTCCGACCAGAATGATCTTGAGATCACCTGTGTCGCCGTGTTCCCTGAGGTCGGTCTGGCTCTAGCCTGAGAAACAAGTGTCCCGTCAAATCCGAGGATTCAGCCTTATCGTCAGTCCACCGTAACCCCGACGCCTGCCACAAACCCTTGATCCGCGCTCACTTTGCCGGTAGCTCGTCCTTCTCTCGTCCTGCTCCTGTCCTTCTCTCGACTCTAATCCAATCTCTGAGTCCTACAGACCTCACCGTTGCAGTCTCAGCCTTGGCCTAGCGTCTTGACACTGGTATCTTGATCTGGGCGTATAGCACTCGGTTTTAACGTTACTCTCACGGCCACGCACTCGATTAAATCCTCGCCCTTGTATTCTTGATCTCTTGTTAACTTGTCGCAAATATACTTCCGCTCGCGTATCTTGGTTGACTGTCTCCTGTACTACGGCTGTCAGCGTCGCGTCTTCCTACCGACACGTCCGGCGCCTTCTGGCTGCATGAACTCACTGTCGCGCGAACTCCAACTGACTGCTTCGAGCTGCGCCTGCGCCGTTCTTTTATAGGCTGCGGCGGGGTCCCGTTATTTCCCTTTTTGCACACGGTTCGCTAGGGTCTAATGTCCAAGTGTGTCCCGTTAGTTCACGGTAAATCCTCTTTGTGCCGGTTCAAAGTCCACGGATTTACCGTTCGACCTCATTGCCCTTTGGCGGCGTGGGTCCAAGGTCCAGCGCGGCACCGTTATTTCACGGTCTCTCTGCTTTGGCCGGGTTCAAGGTCCAGTATTTACCGATGGACCTGGATGCCCTCGAATTCTGCAGCATTCCCGCTCCTTCGCTGTTGCTAGGGGCTCTCCTGCCTCGAGATTTGTGGGGAGTTTTAGGACTCCTCACACCGTCTTCACATTACCGATCGCAACTCACACCGCAGATTTCTCACAGACTCGGGCTCTGTAATCTCAGTCATGCCACGCTCACGAGCTATGCAAAACGTTAAGCAAGCGATCTCACATGCAGCAAATTGAACGGTAATCCATACCAACGTCAGCGTGGTGGTTGACCTAAGCTTTGGACTGGGCCGGTCCTTCATGTGGCCTTTTATAGTAGCTGACACCGACTTAGCTATCATAGGCGCCAATTTCTTGTCCCATTTCAACCTACTCGTCAACGTCAATGGCAAAAAACTGGTTGATGCAAACTCCAACTTGTCTAGACCGGCTTTGCTTTCATGTGGCCTTTTATCGAAACATCACTCTGAGTCCACTATTAATGGTAAATGCAGATTTAAAAGCCTATGCAGGAATTCGTGGACGTCACCATACCAGCACGTAGGACAAGCACGCGACACGATGTAAAACACTACATAGAAGCCACAGGAAGTCCAATATCCGATCGCCCACGCCGTCTGTCTGGTGAGAAACTGATCACCGCGAAAGCAGAGAAAAACTTCTTGATCAATGAAGGCATTTGTCGCCCTTCCAAGAGCCAATGGCCAAGCCCATTACATATGGTCAGCATATAGGATGGTGGTTGGCGTTCCTGCGGGGACTACCGCAAGCTGAATGATATAACGGTACCTGACCGTTGACCAATTACTCACATCCATGACTTCTCGGAGCAGCTACATGGAAAAAATATTAAGGCGTACTATCAGATTCCAATGGCTGTCTGTAATTTCCCAAAACCCGCCGTTTGCACTCTATTTGGCCGAGTCGAGTTCTTCTATATGCCGTTCGGTCTAAAGAATACTACGCAAACCTTCTTGGAGATCCTTCGTAGCCTTGGACTCAGCATCAACCTTAGCAACTGTCAGCTGGCCCAGGTCGAGGTGTAGTTTCTAAGTTACATCATCAATGAAGACGGAATCAAATCTCCTAGTCATCGAGTAGAAGCTAAGCGAACTCTGCGAACTCGGACGATTCCTCGGCATCATCAACTATTATCGAAAGTGCCTTCCCTGTCTTTACACATCCACTTTCAGAGCTCCTGTGGAACGTCAGAAAAAACGACCAACTCTTGGTCGAATAGACTCAGGATCGTATCGCCGCCTATGAGACATGCAAGCAAAGTGTCACAGAAGCGGGAATTCCTCTCGATTTATGAAGCCATTAAATACTTCAATCATTGCCTCGAGGACGCATATTTGCATCAAAACGGACCACAAGCCTCACGTTTATGCTTTTAGGCAACGGCCTGAAAGGGCGTCACCAAGGCAACTCCGTCATCTGGGCTACATTTCGCAGTTTACGACCGAAATCGTTCACGTCAAAGGAGCTGAAACTACTTCTCTTCGACTGCAAAAAATCAGTTACGATGTAACTTTGCTGTATTGTGACGTTTTAACGAACACCGTTCGGCCGTACGTACCCTCTACTCTTCGCAACTAAATACAGCCTTTCGCATCCGAGCGGAAGATTGACGCTGCAACAAATAAAGCAAACGTTTGTATGGCCAACAATGCGGAAAAATGTTATTGAATGGAGCAGGACCTATCTACTATGCCAACGTGCTAAAATCAACCGGCACAATCATCTGACTCCAGAGAAGATCACAGTTCCCAACGACAGATTCAATCACATGCATCTGGACAACATCATCATGCCGTTCCCTCAAGACTTTCGGTACTGTCTCACAGCTTCATCCGAATCCAATGCTTTTTTGTTGGGTTGCGCGTTTTGGAACATCCAAAAAATACGTCCAACTCCAGCTGCCCACTATAGCAGCCAAAAAATGTTCCGTCTTAAAGGAATAGACAAATGAACCCACGTATTCATTCGCACCGATGCAATCAAACATCCGTTGGAGCCACCATTCACTTGCCCATTTAAAGTTTTACATCGCAATAATGACCGAGTATTTACTTTAAATGTCAACGGAAAAGAAGTATCAGTTTCCGTGGACAGAATAGAACCCGCTTTCATATTTAGAAGTGATGCTCAACTGGGCCAACCTGAAAGCCATGGCAAACCACGAACCTACAAGAAATGAAGAGTCCAATTCATAACATCGTGACGTCGTCACTAGGGAGGGAGTACTGTGGCGGTCCAGACTAAGAAGCCACACAGCTTCTCTCTGCCGACGCCAAGCTTCTAAGATAAACGTGTGTAATTGTGAAACATTGTAAACTAATCCAAAACGAATAAATCCTTGTAAATCAAACAGTGGTAACCAACCTGTGTTACCATATATTTTTAGTGTAGCCCACTAGTGTTCTAAGAAACCTTCAGTAAACACAAGGTGCAACTTAAACGAGCCGTATAGACGACAGGGTCACAAACTATTTTAGCTCCTTCACTTTTTTTGCCCCTCTCTCCTCTACAGAAAGAGAACCTAAATGATACCTTTTGAATTTACAAACAGCTGTTATTTATTGTTATTGCTGATAAACAGCTGACCAAATTCAGCAATTTAATGTTTTTTTGACTAATTAGGTTTGTCCACAAATATAAGAGTATTGAAATTTAAACGTTGTAATTACCATAACTATGCACATTAGCACTTGTAAAGTAAACATTCCAAACGATAAATAAGCCAGAGTTGTTAGTGCAATGTCAGTAATGTCCTTGAAGTTTATTTCTCTCTTCTGTTTCGATAAATCGGTTATAGAGTTTATACGTTCGGAATTTTCTTCATAATGAGATGTGGAATCTCCTTGAAAATTTCCGTATCCTTTAAAAAATATTATTTAAAATTTAAAATATAATCATATTTTATTAATTTGGAACTTACCATTTTTACTATTTTTATTTACATCTAAACCAATATTATCTTTTAAGATAAACTTGGAATAAATTCCAGGTGTAGGCTCATGCTGTTAAGAATAAATGCATTACATTCAGCTCTCGATTAATAACACTGTGCAACATTTTTATGGTTTTGAAATGTAACCGCAGTTTTTATTTCTAAACCTGAAAGTACTCATCAATACGATTTAAACCCCATATGGCGTTCTTCTGGCTTAGCTCGCGGTTGGATAATATAGCAATTTAAAAATCTCATTAAAAAATTGGCTATATCTCAAAAGAGAATTTTATTTCCATGAGTTCAGTATTATTATAGGAATTGGCTTAAGGATTAATAATGCTGCTTAACGTTTATAAAAAAAAGCCAGCTATCGTGAGATACGCTTCAAAATGTCGCGAAATATACCAGTTCGTATTTATTGAATTTGATACCAAACGGCATGATTTATTTACATTTTTGTGTCTCGCAAAGCCAAAAAAAGCGTATGTGGTTTAAATCGTTTTGAGGAGTACTTTCAGGTTTTGAAAACCAAACTGCAGTTACATTTTTCGTTTGGCACTGTGTAATCATACTTACTATGTTATTATTGCTTGGAAGTTCAACACCCTCATAAGCATATCCAGTAATATCTCCATAATCATATTCTTCCTCTGCTGGGGTGTATGGTTCAATTAAATCTGACAAACTTCGGAACTGTTTCGCACTACCTTGCGCAAAATTATTATCTCTTTTTAAATTTGTCTGGATGTCATTTAAAGCAATAGCTCTGTAAAAATGTGTCGAATAAAAAGAATATTTTATTAATTAGATTAGGGCAGAGTGTGGTAAGGGTGGTAGGGAAAGTTGGGTTGAACATATCAGCCATAATTAGAGTGGTAAATGAATAAAAATAATTATTTTGGCTTTTCATAAACCATATACAATTTTGAAGTAAATTGCAAAGCCTTCGAGAAATCTTGCAAAACGTCAAGAGCATTTTAACTATACTGCCTCAAAGTTGGTTTTAAAAAATATTTAAACTTACACTCTTAAAAAAACCTTAGAACTTCATTAAAATCTAGAAAATGTTTTTCGAAATTTTTCCAAAGGCGACCGTGCCTTTGTTGTAAGTAATTATTCTTTAGAAAGGCGCCCCTAAAACAAGAAAACAAATTTCGTAAATCAAGACATAAAAGCCTTCATTTAATTATAGAACAAGAAATTAAATGTTCGTTTTTTTAAAGATTTTTTTTTTTAAATAACCTTTAAAGAAAGTAAAAAAGAATGACAGGCAATTTTTTCGGTAGAGTGTCAAAGTATAATACGTAATTTTTTTTAATCTCTTACCAATTTTTTTCCTAATATTTTTAATTTAAACACCAGTTTGGGAATTAAGCCCGCACTTAAGACTCCTTTGAATTGTTTTGATGAAACTTTTTTGGCCTTTAATTGTTTTCTATATTGAGTTCTGATAACCCGAATTCGGTCATTTTAGACTTATGTAATATAATGTTCTTTAACTAATTTCGATTTTTAGGCGTGTATATTTAACGAAGTCATTTATCCCAGAGTTTTTTCATTTTTTTCAACTTTTTAACTTTGACGGGTTGTAGCTTCTAATCTAATGACTGCGTGTAGTCCCTGTGTATAAGAAAGTTAAGGAACATTGAGCCTAAGTGAGTCTAAGATGACCGAAATCAGGTTATCAAAACAAGAGATAGAAAATAAAATAGGACCTAAAACGCTTTTTACACTTTAAAAAAAAATGACACCATACAACAAATTTTAAGTGCCCATTTCTTAATCAGGCAGACGTACTTAACCGGATAATTAAGGTTGTCTTCGATAAGGAAGAGGTCGATTTTATTTTGTAAGCTGGTGTAATTAGAAGGAGAGTATTGAAAAAAAGTTTCAAAGCTATTGGGCATTTGGCTGATGAGTATTCCGGAGAAAAAATAGAGCCCACCAAAAGAACTTGACATTTTTAAGGCGTTTTAATAATAATAATTTAATTGGGGTGTTAAGTGTACCGCGACCTGCTTAGATCTATTAGATCTATTCGGAGCCTACAGCTCAGATATCAACCCATTTCCTTGAACAAAGTGGAGGAGTTTTGATGGGTTGGTACTTCCTAAGAGCTCGTGTGATATATTTCCAAATCCTAAGGTTCTGCTTCTTACGTTTGTTAAGGCTGGACAATCTGCGATGATGTTTTTAGAGTTTTCGTCCTCCATATCACAGAATCTGCAAGTCCTGCTGCTGGTTATTCCTATCTTTCCTAGGTGACTTTTCAGTCTGCAGTGCCCGGTTAGTCATCCGGTAACGATTCTAAGTGAATTCTTCCCTAGTTGAATAAGTTCCCTGAACCTCTTCCTGTTATAGTTATCTATTAGAGTTTTGGCTTGCCTTAGGCCTGGAGTATTTCTCCAGTTTTCTTGCCTCATGGTGCCGTCCCCTTTCCTAAAGAGTTCTTTTATCGTGTGTCTTTCTATGCCAAAATAGGGTTCTGGTCCTATCAAGGGCTGTTCGGCCCCTAATTTTTCCATTTTATCGGCAATTTCATTTCCGAATATGTAACTGTGACCCGGAATCCATCTGAGGGCCAGCCTATTTCGACTGCCCAATAGACTATCAATAAGACTATCTTTGATGGGACTTTGTTAGTGTTTAGTGCAGTAATTGCTGCTTTGCTGCCCGAAATGATCGAGATGTGATTTTTCTTGTAACCACGCTGTATGTTGAGCTCTGCACAACGTTCAATAGCGCATACCTCATCATAGAATATGCTGGTGTATTGGCTTCGGGGGATTCGTCGTATTTTATGCGGGGCCCTACCACTCAAAGGCCAGTGCCTTTTTGTGTCAGGGATCCATCTGTGTACCATGCTATGGTGCGTTTAGCCATAGGGTGCACTTCAAACAATGTAGTCCAATCCTTCTTTTTACCTAAGTGTGCTGTGAAGATCAGCTCGAAGATTAATTCGGCTATCATTTCATGCCTAGGGTGAAGTATAAGGGGCACCACGCCTAACAGATTGGTTGCATCCCTGTTATTTAGAATGAAACCACTACCCGTGCCCTCAGTGCTTATTCTCAGGAGGGTAGCTTTGCGTTGAATTAAATTACACAGTGGAGTGGTGTTAACTCGATTATCAGGTAGCCCATCCTGAAGTGGATTCCCCTGAACACGACCGGACTGCTCCACGCCGACGTGAGCATCTCGTCCATGACGGATTCCTGGAGCAGAGATAGTTCCTCATGGGTCAGACTGACCGTTGGGAACCTCTCCGGAAGTATGGCCACCTTGATATATGCGGCTTTCTTGGCAGCGTCCGTGTAGGTTGGGCGGGGTCCAGTGGACGTTGGTGCCGGGCCGGAGGGTCGTCCTCCAGCGGTTGCCGGCTGTCGGGCTCGGCGAGGCTGGGAAGGTATCTTCCTGGCCTGCTCCTTTGCTTTCTCTGCCGCTGCTGCCTTTGGGGTGCTAGGTCCATCTTGCCTAGGGCTCCTAGTGTCTCACTAGCCTCTTTGCCGTGCCTGGACCTTTTGGGGGTGTCTGTGGGTGGTGTACGGCTGGTGTTCAGCCGTTTGCCAGCCGGTGCTGCTTCTAACGCCGGTTGCTCCCTCGGCTCCTTTGCCTTCTTCAAGGCCTCCTCCGGCGTCATGCCTCGCATGAGGTACCTGAGGTACCACTTGACCTTTGACCCTGGCAGACCACGCCTGTTTGGGTTATCCAGTCTTCCGGGCTGTCCTAGGGTTGGAGGGGCGTCCTGTTTCTTCAGCTGTTTGATAGATTGATAGTGCTGATAGGGTAGCTCCTGCTGGCACACCACGCTCTCTAGCTGGGAACGACTAGGGTGCAGATCTTCTCGCCTGAGCAGATGGTCTGCTGTTGGCGGGGTCTCCCACCATCGAGGAGTCTGTCCTCGAAGTGTCTTGCGACACCGGTCGCAGGGATATCCTGCGGGATTTTCGTATACTTTGAGTTCTTCATGTGTTCCTACGAGTTGCGGGTAAGGCGCAGTTAGGACAGACGGTCGCCATTTGTCTGAGCCCTCCGTTTGCGACTGCGCTATTTGTTGACTCGGGCCCCCAGCCAGGCTGACTATCGGCACGGGTCGGGGGACACCTTAGTCCGGCACCGAGGTGAGATGTGGGGGATAGGATGGTGGAAGGCAGTTGTGAGAGAGGTGGGTGTGTAAGGCTACTATGTCGTCGATATACCCGCTGTTTGTCCGTGGTTGCTTATTTGCTTCCGCTTATTCGCAACTAACCTTCCCGGAAGGCGAACCGCCTGGTGGCCTCAGCTGAGCCTCCCTTCGAACCATCCCACTAGTTCTTGAAGACCGATTAAAATTAAAAAAAAAAAAATTTACCACTTTGTGACGCTATTTTCTTGAAGTCCGAGGCGCACAATTAGTTTTAGTTCCACTATTTATAATTAAGCATTGTCATTAGATCTAAGTCCACTGGAGGATAAATGAGCTTATTTCAAAACCCAACACTCTGTCTTATTTATTATGCGATAGTTAGCTAGGGTCATACTAGCTGCAAAGTCATCGACTACCGTTCGAATAGTCGCAACCACTGTTAAATAACATTTAATAGAACAATCGGCATCGATAGGAGTCATAGAGCACGCGGAGCGGTATCAAAATGCTCTCTTGTGTTTTCGATCGTGCCAGCGAACAGACGTGAGTTCCGGGTAAGACTCCCGGTTCCAATATATATTTTCCACAGCATAACGGGCATTATTAGGGACACAGTATTCCCGCAATACGAGAGATTCACTTTAGAATTGGTACACTTGGTTAATTTATTAAACAAAATTTAATAAATTAACCAAGTATACCAATTCTAAAGTGAATCTCTCGTCGTTGCATTCGTTGCCCCGACCCCGCAGTTGGGAATGCCCTGGCCGTAACCTATAACTTAACTAACCGTAGTTTTGCATTATCAGTGGATATTCCCTGGAAAGTAACTGACCGTAGTTTTTGCATTACCAGTGGTCATTTCCTGGTAAGTGACTGGCCGTAGTTCTGCACTGACAGTTGTTATTCCCTGACCAGTCACTAACCTTAGCGCGCTGCCGGTGGTTATCCCCGGTAAGTCCGCTAATTTGAGCGTACGTGATCAGTGGAAACTCCCTGGCAAATAACTGATCGTTGTTGGCACTGCCTGTTGCTATTCCCTGGCCATTAGCGTCTCCGTAACCAATATAATTAACTAACCGTCTAGATTACCAGTGCTCATTCCCTGATAAGTTACCAACTATAGTTTACACTTACACTGGTTATTCCCTGCCCAGTCACCATCCCTGGTTAGCGCCCGCGTAGTTTACGCTGCCGGAGGCCATTCACTGGCAGACAGTAACCCAAGGTTTCGTTGAAGGCAAAGATAGTTTCGAGGGTTATTCCTTCCGCTATAATCCCACCAAAGGTTCCCCCTACCTTTTCTTACAAAATTTCTTGTAAGGTTCTCTGGCCCCGGCTGAATGCAACTACTGACCTAAAAACTTCGTTGCAACTTTTAAGTTTTGGCAATGTCACCAATTTCTTACAGTTTCTTGCGAATGGAAGACATGATTTGCATGATTCACAACCAGAAAAATCGACCTTTCCATGGCCGATTACGAGAAAAATTGATTTTATTACACCATAGATGACAGAGCGATAAAAATTTTTTGGCCCAATGGCCAATCGGAAATAATTCCATTCTACTGGCAACAACTATCTGGCAAAGAACAAAACGGATTCACGCCTACCTTTCCAACGAGGGAAGACTGGGAGAATGACTCACTCTACACTGACGGCTCCAAGATGGACTGTGGTGTAGGGGCTGAAAGTCGAAATTCCACCTCCCAGAATCAGCGACAGTTTTTCAGGCAGTTTCGATTTTCGTTCCTGGTGTAAATCCAAGATATTCTGGTGTGAAACCAAACCAAACCAAACAGAAAACGTAAATATTTTAATGTTATTCGACGCTTTAGTACTTTTAGGGTTTGTTATTAGTGTGTGTAGTGGCCAGTTTAAATAGAAAGTACAAATACCTAGGTCTTAATGTTCTCTCTATAAATTGCATTGAGTGAAAATTCTGAAGTATAAGACATTTTATGGTTCATATGCAGAAAGCTTCGCCCTTCAAGAGTGCATCGGTAAAGAACGCTCATATATGATATGATATTCTGGACGTTGATGCACTATGGTCAGTACAATCAAGTGGCCCTTACGACACCAAGCAATGCTTGTTACGCGCGGAGCCCTACACCATTTTTGGCTAGTAAACGAAATCGCGGACAAAGAAAAAGACAATTTCACAATAGACAATTAAAAATACATGCAGGTCAAAATACGAATAGTCAAGATACATAAAGTAAAACTAATTATTTGCCAGGTTGGATAGTATTATTGATTTAAAGATAGGCGGTGAGTCGGTAGTAGATATTAGGTGGTATAGTCTATTATAGTCATTGCATAGTACTCTAAAAGGTTCATGCATTGCATAATTAGAGATATAATGATTTAAAACTAGAGGAATATAGTTTCTTGTGAATCTATTGGCACATTAAAATGCAGGCGACCCAGTTACTCGGGGCTCTCCACATCACCATGAATATGATTTCTGATAAACGTAATACCAAGCATAGTTCTTCGGTTAACTAATGATGGTAAATTAATTGGAAGTAGTCTACTAGAGTAGGATGGCAGTATTAGGCTTGTATCCCAGTTAAGTCCCCGTAAGGCGAATATTAAACAGTTTTTTTGCACAGACTCAATGCGGTCTATTTGCACCCCATATTGGGGACTCCAAACTGGAGCGCAGTACTCAAGAATTGGTCGGACTATTGAAATAAGCAAGGTCTTTGTGACATAGGGATCATCGAATTCCTTTGACCACCTTTTGATAAATGCAAGCACGCCCCTGGCTTTATTTACCATGGTAGTAATGTGATCAGAAAATTTAAGTTTAGGATCCATATAGACTCCAAGGTCGTCAGCATGCGTTTTTCTATCTAACACACAACCGCTCAAAGTATAAGTTGAATAGTAAGGGCTGACACGAAAAAAGGTCATTAGTTTACACTTAGAACCATTTAAATTTAAGTCATTATTCATGCACCATGTTTGAAATGCATTGAGATCGGACTATAAAGCTAAACTTTGTGCGGGATCATCAAATTGCAGGCACAACTTAACGTCATCTGCGTAAGAAAGAGTTTTTAAAAATGACCCTTTGAGTCCTGCCATTCAAATAACTTAAGATCCACCTAAGAAGATCATCAGGAAACCCCAAAAGGTCCAATTTCTGAAGTAAAATCGGATGGTTTACAGAGTCAAACGCCTTACTGAAATCAGTGTAAACCACATCAGACGATTTTTTCTAAAACCATTTAACACAAATGAAGTAAACTCCAAAAGGTTGGTTGTCGTTGACCTACGTTTTATAAATCCGTGCTGACAAGAGGAAATAAGAGACCTACAACTGTGTTGCAAATGGGAAGTAATAATGTTCTCAAAGAGCTTCGGAATAGCTGATAGCTTTGAAATACCTCTGTAATTACATGCGTTCAATTTGCTCCCCTTTTTATGAAGCGGGATAACAAACGATTCCTTCCATCTATGCGGGAAATCTGACGTTTCTAAAGACAAAGTAAAAAGTTTGTGCAATAGTCTACACAAAGTCTCAGCGCAATACTTGAGCACACATCCAGGGACACCGTCAGGACCCGGAGAGTAGACTGGTTTGACCCTTTGCAAATCTAAAAGAAGTGAGCTTTCACTTATAACAGGACAAAAAAGGTTGGTTGTCGTTGACCTACGTTTTATAAATTCTACAACTGTGTTGCAAATGGGGCGTAAATATGTTCGCAAAGAGCTTTGGTATAGCTGATAGCTTAGAAATGTAATTGCATGCGTTCAATTTGCACCCCTTTTTATGAAGCGGGATTTCAAACGATTCCTTCCATCTAAGCGGGAAATCTGACGTTTCTAAAGACAAAGTAAAAAGTTTATGCAATGGTCTACACAAAGTCTCAGCGCAATACTTAAGCACACATCCAGGGACTCCGTCAGGACCCGGAGAGTAGACTGGTTTGTTCCTTTGCAGATCGAAAAGAAGTGAGCTTTCACTTATAACAGGACAAAAAATAAAGTTTGACTTAGGCATGTCATATGGGTAAGACTGATCGGACGGACTTGATGTTGAATAGGTGGTTTGGAAAAAGTGTGCAAAAAGATCGGCTATGGCCTGATCAGTGTTTGCGGCAGAATTTTCAAATTTAAGGGTTGATGGGTAACTTGAAGATTTACGCTTTGCGTTAACAAAATTATAAAACTGTTTTGGATCCAGTGTAAACTGCGTCTTGCAACGAGCTAAATAGTTTTTGTAACACTGAGCGTTAAGCACGGTAAAATCCGACCGAGCACTTAAGTATCGGGAAAAGGCAGCTTGTGATCCGGAAGCTCTAAACTTTTTGTAGAGTCAAGACTTCACATTTTTAAGTCGTGACAACTCTTTACTAAACCACGGAGGTTGGCTAGAAATTTTAGGATAATACGTAGGAACGCATGTATCAAAAACTGCGTTTAATACATTATAAAATATATTAACAGCTTCAGTCATATTGGTACATAAGTACAGATTAGACCAATCCGAGCAAGCGATATGGCTATTGATAAGTGCAAAGTTTGCTCTACGAAAGCAGGCGATGCGTTTGGCTGACTTTTCAGATATTTCAATTAATTTTGTACCCGTGTCAATGAAATATCAAGCAAACCATCAAGAAAATCATGCTGCGTTGAAGGTAACAATATATTCGAAGTTTCTACGGTGGACCATGTCGCTCTAGGTATATTAATGTCACCTAAAACTATTAACTGATCACTATCTGAAAGTTTACTTGAAATAAATTGGATAGCGGACAGATGATTTGCATATATTGGGATTTCAGATGACGGCGGAATATACGAACATGTTATGTATATAGAAATACCCGGAAGGGATAGTTTTATACACAGAAATTCAATGTCCATTATTTCGTCGGACGTTATTTCTTCAGACGTTAATTCTGAGTCAACTGCAATTAAAACTCCACCTCCACGTCGGGAGGGACGATCAAGCCTATACGTTGTGAACTTACTTGAAAAGACTTCGGAACTAAGAATTTCCGGTTTTAACCAAGTTTCTGTGAACACAATAACATGGGAAGACAAGGAAAAACTATCAGTATACAATTTGATCAACTAACTTTGTAAACCTTATGTGTTCTGATAGGAAAGCAGTAGGAAAGAATCTAGTTTTTTGAGACAGATAGATAATAGATAGATAGATAAGCAATATTCGGGTAACTGCAGGTAGAAAATCGGATGATTCCTCCGTTATCGCCCCGGCTTGAGTAACTCTCAAAAGCTCGGTTGCGAGCCCAAAACTTCTTTAAGCGACCAAAGACAATTTCGTCGACAATTTACCGTCGATCGAGTCATTGTGAACACAAGTGCGAATATCAGTTGTCCAAAATCTATTACATAAAGCAACCTCGTGTCACCCGGAATCTATTACTTAATACTCCAATCCAAATAATCGTTAATCGTAAAGATTAATAAATTCTACGCGAGTGAAAATTAAGATCAAAACCGTTCGCAGATCTTTTCTGCTCGGGAGTTGTTGGCTAAGGCCGTGTACTCGCCTGGCCCCTTTGAGGTCCTGATACTTTTCGACTATTGACTTTTAATTGGAAATTGGCTAGTGGAACCGCAGAGCCCAAGCCATAGGAGAGGCTTGTTCTCCACGCCGGATCAATGTCCGGATCAAAGGTCGTAAGCTACACGTGGTCATGATTACATAAATCGTCAGAGCAACCCCACCAAGAAGAAGAAATAGTGCTCCAATGACCCCATAATTGTGACCTGTACCACTCCTGATCGTCTTCAGGGAACTCGGATGACAATCCCGCTTCGCTAAAATCTGTTTTAGCCGACACATCGTCGTCTCTCAAACTGTGCCAATGTGGCTACGGGAGTGGCTTTAAATTTCTTCCGATTTTCCCGTCGATTTCTATATGGACTCTTTCAGCTATTTTCGTGGGGGAAAATTTCTCCCCAAAAAACGGGGGAAAAATGTTGTGTGTTGAGCTGTCATCGCTGGCGAGGACGTGGAAAGCCAAAACGAAAATCTAATAAATAAAATTAAAAAAGAACAGAAACAGAAAAATACAAAAAACAATTAAAAACGAAGAACTACACTCAAAAATAGAATATTAGAGACGTGCTTTTAATGATTTTAAAATGTGTCTGGCTCCCACATCTTTGAAGATTTGCCATTTTGATGTGACTATTAATACTTATCGAAATGAAGAAGGAGCAAATAATGAAATGCAAGCAGTAGATTATCTGCTTGCTTATCTCCACCTCCCCCACACTTTTATTAGCTGAGTAACGGGTATGTGATAGTCGAAGTACTTGACTATATCGCTCTCTCTTGTTTTTTTTGCGAAACTGCGTATATTCCAGCGAACAGATTTTTTTTATTTTATATATTTTTATGAAAATTACTTAATTTAAATTTACAAATTTTTTAAATATTTTTCTTAAAGCTATAAAGCTAAACAACAAATTTGATACAAAAGAAATAAAATATATTAGGTCAAGAAATCAAATTTCTTGGAAAAAGATAACATTAGCCCTTGTAATCGAGTATTACTATAAAAGAGTAGATGTCGATTTGTTTCATGTTCCCCCAGCCCAATCCATAAGACTTAAAATTATGGACAAAATTGGGTCCGAATCGTGTTTTGACCAGAGGACTCCCAGGACTCTAAAAAAAAATGCGAAATTGCATGCCTAATATTCCCACAGTTTTTAACCAAAGAAGTTGATATTTTTATCTTGTGCTTTATTTCTGGAAATTTTTAAAACCCCAGGAGATGAGCCTTAACCGACCTCCGGTTGGGGCACTTAATTTATTTTTTGCGCCGGCTAGCTACGCCGTACAATCAATGAGAATTTTTTTTTTGCGGTTTGCGGCCTATTTGGCAGCACGTTATTTTTATTTTTTGTTTGCTTCGGCAGTTCGGACCACTTATGAATGAATTCCGAACACAGCTCTCACAAAAACAACGTCAGCAGAAGCAGATCGAGAGAGTAAATAGCAGAGACAGTGATTTGAAGCGGTAGAGAAGCCGCTAAAAGTTTTTTTTCTGGCTTAGAAAACCCTAATAAAAATGTTACAACTACAATCTAATTGATGCAATTCTAAGTCAAAATGTGAAGCCAACCTGTAAAATCCAGAAAAAAATTTTGTTTAGATTTTAAATAATTTTTTGAATGGTTTTCAGAGCAGGAAAACTTTCAGTCGACACATTTTCATTTTCATTTTCATTTCGTCATGTACATATGTATGTATAGCGATATAAATTTTATAGCGTTTAGGCTGGGATAACACATTCAATTTCTAGCATAAATTAGTTGAGCGGCAAACACGGCGAATTACGAGTAAAGCAATGTAAAATGTAATATTTTCCCCATAATGCGTAATATTGTTTAGTATTTATTCATTTTGTAGGTATTTAAACCAAATATGGCATTACAATACTATTATATCAAAATGTTTTAAACTGAATTGTGATGATATGAAAACTTGATTTTTAAGAAGACGAAAAGATATTTTTATGCTCTTGCAGAGGGTATTATAATTTCAGTCAGATGTTTGCAACGCAGTGAAGGAGACGTTTCCGACCACATAAAGAATATATATTCTTGATCAGCACCAATAGCCGAATCCATCTAGACATGTCCGTTTCTATGCGAACTAGCCTCTCAGTTATAAAGCTATCGCGATGAAACTTTCCAAAAAATTTTATTTCTACTGCAGGTAGTACATATGTCGGAACGTGCCGGATTGGACCACTATATCATATGGCTCTCATAGGAATATTCGAACATTATACGTTTTTATACCCGTTACTCGTAGAGTAAAAGGGTATATTGTATTCGTGCAAAAGTATGTAACAGGGAGAAGGAAGCGTTTCCGACCCCATAAAGTATATATATTCTTGATCAGGATCACTAGCCGAGTCGATCTAGCCATGTCCGTCTGTCCGTCTGTCCGTCTGTCTGTATGAACGCTGAGATTTCGGAAACTATAAAAGCTAGAAGGTTGAGATTTCACACACATATTCTTGGGCTTCCTACGCAGCGCAAGTTTGTTTCATCGAGGTGCCACGCCCCCCCTAACGCCCACAATCGCCATAAACGATTTTCAAATGTGTCTGGAGGCCACATCTTTTAAGATTTTAAAAATATATAAACGCAATTTTATAGTGTTTATTAATACCTATCGAAATGTAGAAGACATTTTTCAAATCGGACCATTCATTAAAAAGTTATACGCAATCAAAATTGTTTATATATCTATCTCCCACGCACTTTAGCCCCAATAGATAGTCGGGACACCAACCCGAGTACAGCGTTCGCACTCCCTTTAGCTGAGTGACGGGTATTAGATAGTCGGGACACCAACCCGACTATAGCGTTCTCTCTTGTTCGTTATAAAGTAGGCATTTTGATTTTTGACATTTTAAAAACGAAATCTAAAAAATGGTCAATATACATCTGATATACCTAAACAGGACCCATCGAGATAAAGCGGTTGAAGCTCTCAAAGAAGGTAAGTATGTATTTGAACTGCAAGGGTATACAAACTTCGTCCTGTTGAAGTTACCTTCCTTTCTTGTTTCTTGTTATTAATGCTAGGTGCTAAAACCCAATTATTTTATTTCATGTAAAACTTATTTAAAGATCCAGTTTTCTTATCATCCAGTTTGCTAAAAAGTGTGTGCCTGTTCCTTCTGCGTATTAATCAAAACAGCAACAAGAAAGTCGTCTTATAATAATTTTGAGACATATGGAAACCGATATGCTGGCCAAATGTAATTTCATAATTAGCTTTTGGGTGAAAATATCAAAAACAGTTATCCAACGTTTTCCGAAACTAAACTTCTCGAAAAATGCGGACGAATGAATTGCTTCTTCTACATTTATTTTTCGCACTAGCCAATGGTTTATTTATATCTTTATATATATATATAAACTAGCGTGTTGGTAACCTAGGTTGCTCAACATGGTCAACAACAAAGACCACCCAACGCAACTGGGTTGTAAGTCGTGTTGGCCAACATGTAGCCACAATTATTGGAACCCACGCCGCGACCAGGCGCCCAGTAGCAGAATCGACAGAACGCAGCAGTGCAGACGCAGCAGAACTCATACAGCGATCAGACGCCCAGTAGCAGAATCAACAGAACGCAGCAGTGCAGACGCAGCAGAGTTCAGTCGGTCACCAGCGCCCAGTAGCAGAATCAACAGAACGCAGCAGTGCAGACGCAGCAGAGTTCAGTCAGTCACCAGTACCAAGTCAGCAGGTCAAAAATAAGTAATTAAGTCATCGGTACAGCTATACATGTATGACCCGGATAATTATATGTGCCGGTTTTCCGGGTTAGAATAGTATTTAAGATAGCACCAACAGATGAATAAAGACAGTTACAAACTCAAACCGCTCACCCAAGTGTCTTAATTCACCACGTATTCCCGTGATTCAACTCAAGCGCAGTGCCTTCTATCAACCCGCAGTTCGCAAGTCGTAATCAAGTTTACAACCGTCGCCCTGCGTTGATCGTCCTGCCGCTACCTCCGCCCAACACGGTTCACAGCCGTCACTTAACCCACGCCCAACACGGTTTCCAGGCCGTCCTCCACATCATTGGCAACACGGCTCCTAGCCCGCTACGTACGTCCGCGAGCCAACTTCCTGACCGTCAGGACAAGGTTCCAGACAATTAAAGCGTCTCCGTGCCAGCAGTGCGAACTATTACTGTTCGGTTACAGACCCGTCTGTGTGTCCACATTCGCGTAGGCACAAACATTGGTGACCCCGACGTGATTGGTGACCCCGACGTGATCCTTTACCAACAAAGGATCACAATCTATCAACCGCCTTCCGTTAGGAAAGTATCAAGCAGATCTTAACAGGTAAGAATCGACACTATTCTCCTGTCCAGAGTCCAAGCCATCTGATCAGTGACGTACCAAAGCAGATCATGACAACCTCCTTTAAAGCTCGGTTGCGAGCCCAAAACTTCTTTAAGCGACCAAAGACAATTTCGTCGACAATTTACTGTCGATCGAGTCATTGTGAACACAAGTGCGAATATCAGTTGTCCAAAATCTATTACATAAAGCAACATCGTGTCACCCGGAATCTATTACTTAATACTCCAATCCAAATAATCGTTAATCGTAAAGATTAATAAATTCTACGCGAGTGAAAATTAAGATCAAAACCGTTCGCAGATCTTTTCTGCTCGGGAGTTGTTGGCTAAGGCCGTGTACTCGCCTGGCCCCTTTGAGGTCCTGATACTTTTCGACTATTGACTTTTAATTGGAAATTGGCTAGTGGAACCGCAGAGCCCAAGCCATAGGAGAGGCTTGTTCTCCACGCCGGATCAATGTCCGGATCAAAGGTCGTAAGCTACACGTGGTCATGATTACATAAATCGTCAGAGCAACCCCACCAAGAAGAAGAAATAGTGCTCCAATGACCCCATAATTGTGACCTGTACCACTCCTGATCGTCTTCAGGGAACTCGGATGACAATCCCGCTTCGCTAAAATCTGTTTTAGCCGACACATCGTCGTCTCTCAAACTGTGCCAATGTGGCTACGGGAGTGGCTTTAAATTTCTTCCGATTTTCCCGTTGATTTCTATATGGACTCTTTCAGCTATTTTCGTGGGGGAAAATTTCTCCCCAAAAAGCGGGGGAAAAATGTTGTGTGTTGAGCTGTCATCGCTGGCGAGGACGTGGAAAGCCAAAACGAAAATCTAATAAATAAAATTAAAAAAGAACAGAAACAGAAAAATACAAAAAACAATTAAAAACGAAGAACTACACTCAAAAATAGAATATTAGAGACGTGCTTTTAATGATTTTAAAATGTGTCTGGCTCCCACATCTTTGAAGATTTGCCATTTTGATGTGACTATTAATACTTATCGAAATGAAGAAGGAGCAAATAATGAAATGCAAGCAGTAGATTATCTGCTTGCTTATCTCCACCTCCCCCACACTTTTATTAGCTGAGTAACGGGTATGTGATAGTCGAAGTACTTGACTATATCGCTCTCTCTTGTTTTTTTTGCGAAACTGCGTATATTCCAGCGAACAGATTTTTTTTATTTTATATATTTTTATGAAAATTACTTAATTTAAATTTACAAATTTTTTAAATATTTTTCTTAAAGCTATAAAGCTAAACAACAAATTTGATACAAAAGTTGCCTGTCACGTTTGACGTGGAAAGTGCCCATACAAAACGGTCGTCCCGATGATCAAAAAAGAGCGGTTGAAAAAGCGAGTATTAAAATCTGTGGCTGAAGTTCTTTTAACACGTGTATATATTTGTCTGACTTGGCAAATCTTCCTTTCTATACCTATTTTTCACATTATACGAACTTTTCACTCTCATATTATATCCTTTTAAGAAATAAAATATATTAGGTCAAGAAATCAAATTTCTTGGAAAAAGATAACATTAGCCCTTGTAATCGAGTATTACTATAAAAGAGTAGATGTCGATTTGTTTCATGTTCCCCCAGCCCAATCCATAAGACTTAAAATTATGGACAAAATTGGGTCCGAATCGTGTTTTGACCAGAGGACTCCCAGGACTCTAAAAAAAAAATGCGAAATTGCATGCCTAATATTCCCACAGTTTTTAACCAAAGAAGTTGATATTTTTATCTTGTGCTTTATTTCTGGAAATTTTTAAAACCCCAGGAGATGAGCCTTAACCGACCTCCGGTTGGGGCACTTAATTTATTTTTTGCGCCGGCTAGCTACGCCGTACAATCAATGAGAATTTTTTTTTTGCGGTTTGCGGCCTATTTGGCAGCACGTTATTTTTATTTTTTGTTTGCTTCGGCAGTTCGGACCACTTATGAATGAATTCCGAACATAGCTCTCACAAAAACAACGTCAGCAGAAGCAGATCGAGAGAGTAAATAGCAGAGACAGTGATTTGAAGCGGTAGAGAAGCCGCTAAAAGTTTTTTTTCTGGCTTAGAAAACCCTAATAAAAATGTTACAACTACAATCTAATTGATGCAATTCTAAGTCAAAATGTGAAGCCAACCTGTAAAATCCAGAAAAAAATTTTGTTTAGATTTTAAATAATTTTTTGAATGGTTTTCAGAGCAGGGAAAACTTTCAGTCGACACATTTTCATTTTCATTTTCATTTCGTCATGTACATATGTATGTATAGCGATATAAATTTTATAGCGTTTAGGCTGGGATAACACATTCAATTTCTAGCATAAATTAGTTGAGCGGCAAACACGGCGAATTACGAGTAAAGCAATGTAAAATGTAATATTTTCCCCATAATGCGTAATATTGTTTAGTATTTATTCATTTTGTAGGTATTTAAACCAAATATGGCATTACAATACTATTATATCAAAATGTTTTAAACTGAATTGTGATGATATGAAAACTTGATTTTTAAGAAGACGAAAAGATATTTTTATGCTCTTGCAGAGGGTATTATAATTTCAGTCAGATGTTTGCAACGCAGTGAAGGAGACGTTTCCGACCACATAAAGAATATATATTCTTGATCAGCACCAATAGCCGAATCCATATAGACATGTCCGTTTCTATGCGAACTAGCCTCTCAGTTATAAAGCTATCGCGATGAAACTTTCCAAAAAGTTTTATTTCTACTGCAGCTAGTACATATGTCGGAACGTGCCGGATTGGACCACTATATCTTATGGCTCTCATAGGAATATTCGAACATTATACGTTTTTATACCCGTTACTCGTAGAGTAAAAGGGTATATTGTATTCGCGCAAAAGTATGTAACAGGGAGAAGGAAGCGTTTCCGACCCCATAAAGTATATATATTCTTGATCAGGATCACTAGCCGAGTCGATCTAGCCATGTCCGTCTGTCCGTCTGTCCGTCTGTCTGTATGAACGCTGAGATTTCGGAAACTATAAAAGCTAGAAGGTTGAGATTTCACACACATATTCTTGGGCTTCCTACGCAGCGCAAGTTTGTTTCATCGAGGTGCCACGCCCCCCCAGCCCACAATCGCCATAAACGATTTTCAAATGTGTCTGGAGGCCACATCTTTTAAGATTTTAAAAATATATAAACGCAATTTTATAGTGTTTATTAATACCTATCGAAATGTAGAAGACATTTTTCAAATCGGACCATTCATTAAAAAGTTATACGCAATCAAAATTGTTTATATATCTATCTCCCTCGCACTCCCTTTAGCCCCAATAGATAGTCGGGACACCAACCCGAGTACAGCGTTCGCACTCCCTTTAGCTGAGTGACGGGTATTAGATAGTCGGGACACCAACCCGACTATAGCGTTCTCTCTTGTTCGTTATAAAGTAGGCATTTTGATTTTTGACATTTTAAAAACCAAATCTAAAAAATGGTCAATATACATCTGATATACCTAAACAGGACCCATCGAGATAAAGCGGTTGAAGCTCTCAAAGAAGGTAAGTATGTATTTGAACTGCAAGGGTATACAAACTTCGTCCTGTTGAAGTTACCTTCCTTTCTTGTTTCTTGTTATTAATGCTAGGTGCTAAAACCCAATTATTTTATTTCATGTAAAACTTATTTAAAGATCCAGTTTTCTTATCATCCAGTTTGCTAAAAAGTGTGTGCCTGTTCCTTCTGCGTATTAATCAAAACAGCAACAAGAAAGTCGTCTTATAATAATTTTGAGACATATGGAAACCGATATGCTGGCCAAATGTAATTTCATAATTAGCTTTTGGGTGAAAATATCAAAAACAGTTATCCAACGTTTTCCGAAACTAAACTTCTCGAAAAATGCGGACGAATGAATTGCTTCTTCTACATTTATTTTTCGCACTAGCCAATGGTTTATTTATATCTTTATATATATATATAAACTAGCGTGTTGGTAACCTAGGTTGCTCAACATGGTCAACAACAAAGACCACCCAACGCAACTGGGTTGTAAGTCGTGTTGGCCAACATGTAGCCACAATTATTGGAACCCACGCCGCGACCAGGCGCCCAGTAGCAGAATCGACAGAACGCAGCAGTGCAGACGCAGCAGAACTCATACAGCGATCAGACGCCCAGTAGCAGAATCAACAGAACGCAGCAGTGCAGACGCAGCAGAGTTCAGTCGGTCACCAGCGCCCAGGAGCAGAATCAACAGAGCGCAGCAGTGCAGACGTAGCAGAGTTCAGTCAGTCACCAGTACCAAGTCAGCAGGTCAAAAATAAGTAATTAAGTCATCGGTACAGCTATACATGTATGACCCGGATAATTATATGTGCCGGTTTTCCAGGTTAGAATAGTATTTAAGATAGCACCAACAGATGAATAAAGACAGTTACAAACTCAAACCGCTCACCCAAGTGTCTTAATTCACCACGTATTCCCGTGATTCAACTCAAGCGCAGTGCCTTCTATCAACCCGCAGTTCGCAAGTCGTAATCAAGTTTACAACCGTCGCCCTGCGTTGATCGTCCTGCCGCTACCTCCGCCCAACACGGTTCACAGCCGTCACTTAACCCACGCCCAACACGGTTTCCAGGCCGTCCTCCACATCATTGGCAACACGGCTCCTAGCCCGCTACGTACGTCCGCGAGCCAACTTCCTGACCGTCAGGACAAGGCTCCAGACAATTAAAGCGTCTCCGTGCCAGCAGTGCGAACTATTACTGTTCGGTTACAGACCCGTCTGTGTGTCCACATTCGCGTAGGCACAAACATTGGTGACCCCGACGTGATCCTTTACCAACAAAGGATCACAATCTATCAACCGCCTTCCGTTAGGAAAGTATCAAGCAGATCTTAACAGGTAAGAATCGACACTATTCTCCTGTCCAGAGTCCAAGCCATCCGATCAGTGACGTACCAAAGCAGATCATGACAACCTCCTTTATCGAAGAAACAAGTCAGAATAGAGTTGACTTACACGATCGGCTACTTGCCGATCAAAATAAGGTACAAGGTCAGATCCAACAAATCATCAAGAATTATGGCAAGGACTCAGCCGAACGACGCCGACGAGACGGCTATTATTCCGGTCGACTAAACCAGTTGAACGATCTCTGGCAACAGTTTTGTGACCTAGATGAAGAGGTCGAAAAGGCGGCATTACCTACCGGTGAAGAATATGCCTCGAGATTAACGGCATTAAAAGAGCTGGTAGAAAAATATCAAAATCTATTTAGAGACAACATCCCTTCAGGAAGTGGTCCTCAGAAAGCCCCGCGGCGAACACAAAACAATTTAAAGGACCCGGAACTCAAGTCAGTACGGCCCCAATCACTAACTCATCAATGGACTTGGCTATCCGACAACTACAGAGACGCTGCAACGAATTAGAATCGTCTCTAATTCTAGCATCAACGGCACAAACAATCACTCCAGCGTTACAACGACATCTGGAGCTTCAATGGGAAATATTGAGACACGCCCATGATGAAGTCGACAATATACCTGGAGCAGTGGATGCTGCCGAAGCAGAAATAACTCGATTCAGGGCATTATACGAAGAATATGAAATGACCCCACTTCGAGAAAACGACACTCAAATGAGTTTAAATCTATCGCTCCCACCAATCAAGATCCCGGAATTTAATGGCGAATATCTAGACTGGCCCCGATTCCATGACTTATTTGTAGAATTAGTTAACAATAAGGCATATTCCGCCAGTCAGAAGCTACACATTCTCCAGAACTCTCTTAGTGGCGAAGCAAGGAATGTTTTAACAGATACAGCCTTTTCACAAGATGGATATGACGACACCTGGCAACGACTAAAGGCCAGATATCAAAACGGAAAGATACTGGTATTTGCAGCCATTGCAAAAATGTTTGATTACAAACCAATAGATGGTTCAGCGCGTCAGTTACGAGCACTTCATGACACAATTAAGAATGCGATGAGTACCCTAAAAAATTTGGACATTTCCACAAAAAATTGGGATCCAATAATCGGGTTCTTAGTGCGTCGAAAGCTCGATCAACACACTCTAGCTGCACTCGAAGATTCAGCCAACTCACCTACTGAAGTACCATTACTAGACAGTGTTTTATACTTTCTCGAACGGCGATCCGGAATGCTGGAAACACTGGACGCTCAACCATTAGGTCATTCAAGACAAACCAACCAACGAGACAACATCTGCAAAATATGCAATACAAGCTCACATCGCCCACTGTCGTGTCCCATATTTCGCAAGATGGATGCAGAAAAGCGACGCCAGACAATAATAACAATGGCAGGGTGTGTCAATTGCCTGTCAACCTATCATAAGACGAGCAACTGTCCATCCCCAGTAACTTGTCGTTTTTGCCGTCAAAGACACCATTCGACTCTGCACCGACATCAAGAATCTTCAGCACAGGTGTCGGTCGTAACCACCCAGAACCAACTACCTCAACATCAGGAGGAACAACCGTCAAATCACCAACAGACCAGCAACAACTGGGTTACAACCATGTCTTGTCAACAACCACAAAGGGGTTACGTATTGTTGGCCACAGCCACAGTTGCAGTACAAGGTCTCACCACCCGACAGGAACAATGTCGCACATTACTTGACTCTGGGTCTCAACTAAATCTTATATCCAGAAAAATGGCAGACCGACTGGCTTTAATCACCACGAAAACATCAGTAAACTTCCATGGGGTCGGTGGATTCATTCAAAATGCCTCAGAACAGGCCCGACTACGGACTACGGACTACTAATGGAAACCGCCCTTGGATGGATTGTCATGGGCCCGATCAAACAACCATACACAACAGCCGTAACAGGAAAACTCACTATAAATAAAGAGGAAGATCCTTCGTCAGCATTGGAAAAATTTTGGAAACTAGACACCTTTACTACTGAACTACAGCCATTAACAGTTCAGGAACGGCTCTGCGAAGAACATTTTACGACAAATGTAAAACTGTGTGCCGATCAACGACTAATGGTAAGTCTACCATTCTCGGAAGACCCCAAGGGTTTGGGGCAATCATTGTGCATGGCCCAAAAAAGATTTGAGAGTTTAGAGAGACGACTACAAAGAGATCCCACAACACGAGAGGGATACGTGGCGTTTATGGATGAGTATGAACATTTAAAACATATGACAGAAGTGCAGCTGTCAAAAGTTCCAAACACCCATTATTTCATTCCCCATCACTGCGTTCTGAAACCAGACAGCTCCACCACAAAATTAAGAGTAGTGTTTGATGCCTCAGCAAAAAGCTCGACAGGTAACAGTCTAAACAACATTCTGAGAGTTGGACCAACAGTACAAAGTGAGCTGTTATCAATTCTGTTTCGTTTTCGTACACACCGGTTTGTGTTTACAGCAGACATCGAAAAAATGTATCGACAAATTTGGGTTCACCCAAAGGACAAGGCGTATCAGCTTATACTTTGGCGACGGACACCATACGAAAAAATGAGATATTTTCAGTTAAACACAGTCACATATGGGAAAGCATGCGCCCCTTACCTAGCGACAAAATGTTTACAACCTTTGGCATCAACAGCTTCAAAAACTCAGCTATTAGGTGCAACGGCCATTAAGCAAAACTTCTACGTAGATGATTGCCTATTCGGGGCAGACACAATAGAAGAAGCAATGAAACAGCAAGCTCAGATCTGTGAGATTCTCGGGGAAGCAAAAATAAAGTTACGAAAATGGTGTTCAAATCATCCAGAATTGCTAAAAAACATTCCAAAGGATGATCAGGCTCTGGATCTCGACTTCAGCAAATTTTCCGATGCCACAATAAGGACGTTGGGAATAATATGGAACCCCAAGGAAGACAAACTTCAAGGTCGGGTGACCCCATATGAACAAGGAAAGGTCACAAAGCGAATTGTCTGTTCAGAGCTTGCAAAAATATTTGATCCACTAGGATTACTTTGCCCCATAACCACAACAGCAAAGATATTTATGCAACAATTATGGCAAAAGGCTCTCGACTGGGATATACGACTAGACAAGGAAGATACAAATCACTGGCAAGCATTTCGGAAGAACACTCAAATTTTAACAACCATAGAATTACCTAGATGCCCATTCCCAGATGACAAGTCAAAAACTATACAACTTCACATATTCACTGATGCATCCGAAGTCGCCTACGGAACATCGGCATACATCCGCACAACCACAGTCAACGGGTCAATAGTGAGCAATCTTCTCTGCGCAAAATCACGCTTAGCACCATTAGCAAAACAGACATTACCGAGATTAGAGCTATGTGCAGACGTGCTGGGAGCAGAGCTCGCAGCAAGAATTCAAAGGGATGTACAAATAAGTTTTGATAAGGTGCAGTATTGGACCGATTCTACGAGAGTATTGGCATGGATAAATGCATCAGCATCATCGTTTCACACATTTGTAGCAAATAGAATATCCAGAATCCATGAACTAACAAATCCAAGTCATTGGACTCACGTATCATCCGAAGACAACCCAGCAGACCTAGTATCCAGAGGATGTTCAGCGCAACACTTGAGGCATAGAAGTTTTTGGTTCTGTGGTCCGCCTTTTTTGACAACAGAACAGGAGACATGGAAGCAATCAACCAAGCCGATATTCGATGGCGAAGATCTCGAGCGAAGAAACGTCAACACCCAGGTAATGGCAACCACAACAAGCAGTGATTGGACGAAGGAGGTCAATCATCATGGATCTTTTAATACGTTGATAACAATCACGGGATGGATGCTACGTTTCTTAAATAACTGTAAAAGGGGCAAACAAAGAGAAACAGGACCGATAACTACAAAAGAGCGGGAAGAAGCACTACAACGAATAATGCAAAAAATACAAGGAGCAGGATTCCAGGCAACAATCAATCAACTAAAAAAGGGTGGATGTGTAGCAGTATCAGATCCTTATCGATCGTTGGATCCGTTTCTGGACAAAAACAATCTGTTACGAGTAGGAGGACGATTGCAGAACTCAAATTTAACATTCGACGAAAAACACCCTATGATGCTTCCAGCTAATCATGAAGTAACTCGACTCATGTTTGAAGATAAACATAGGCAATTCAAGAACTGCGGCCCCCAGGCTTTATTGGCAATTACAAGGCAACGATTTTGGACAATCAACGGAAAACAACTCGCATCGACAACCGTACGACGGTGCGTTATTTGCTGTCGGGCTCGGCCAAGACTATTAAAACAAATCATGAGTCCGTTACCAGGGGATCGAGTAAGGGCCTCAAGACCATTTAGAATCAGCGGAGTAGATTATTGTGGACCATTCTGGGTTCATTACAAAATCAGAGGAAAAAAGCCACACAAGGTGTATTTAGCTATATTACCAAGGCAGTGCATTTGGAAGTGGTATCAGATTTAACCACTCAAGCCTTCCTTGCGGCACTCAAAAGATTCAACGGACGTAGAGGAATAGCAGAAAAAATATACTGCGACAACGCCACGAATTTTGTTGGCGCTAGGAATGAATTATACGAAATAAAGGAAAGCATTTATTCAACAGAAGCGCAAGAAACAATTAAAAAAACATGCTCTCAACTAGGAACAGAATTTCAATTTATTCCTCCTAGGGCCCCTCATTTTGGTGGACTGTAGGAGGCAGCTGTAAAATCAGCCAAGCACTTGTTAATACGCACTGCATCAACGGCGGACCTAACTTACGAGGAACTAGAAACAGTTGTCATTGACATCGAGGCAATATTAAATTCCCGACCGCTTACTCCGATTTCTTCCAGCCCCCGGGACTTGGCAGCCTTGACACCAGGACATTTTCTGATCGAAGGACCACTTACCGCGTCTCCAGATATTCATAACAGAGAAGTTCGGTCAGGCCAGGTGACTAGGTGGAAACAGATTGACAAAGTCAGACAAGACTTCTGGAAACGTTGGAGCCACGAATACTTGCACGAGCTCCAAAACAGATCAAAATGGACCAGGAAGGAAAAGGCAGTGCAAAATGGACCAGGAAGGAAAAGGCAGTGCAAATAGAAGACTTGGTGGTCATAAGGGAAGACAATATATCCCCTCTGCAGTGGCCGCTGGGGAGAGTCATCACAGCGCATCAAGGAAAGGATGGAGCAGCAAGGGTGGCCAGCTTGCGGACAGCAGCAGGAGAATGTGTCCGAGCGATACATCGGCTGGCAATATTACAAGCAAGAGAATTCAGTAGCCTCAGACGGACTCAGAAGATCGCCGAGGCTGTGCTCCAAGCCCTAACCTTGCTAGCCTGTGTAAGTACCACCCATTTATTCCCGGTCGCTCCAGACGCACCGGTGAGGGTGGTACCGTTACCCAACAATACTGGATCATATATAGAATTAAGCAATAGAATAGCACTTACTTCAGCTGAATGGACGATCATCTCGTACTTCGATTTACGGCTACTGGCGCAAGAAATCACAGCCTTTAAGACCAGCGTAAATGGGCTAGCTCGATGGTGTATTAAAAGTAAAGCATGTCCGACAATAATACACGCGCTCGAGCAGGAGGCCGTTGAATTGTATGATGCACAGCAATTTTTTGAGCATCATAGGCAAAGAAGAGGTGCTCTAGACTTGGTGGGTAACCTAGCCAATGGTCTGTTTGGAGTATTAGATTCTCAGTACGCAAAAAGGATGGTAGAAGTCTTACAGAAAATCAAGGCCAAGGAAATTTTTAACCCCCATTTACTAAAGAACCAGACATCAATTCTCGACAGCACAATCAATGTCATGAGAACCAGTAGCGGTGCGATGGAGCAGAGGATCGAACACATGGAAACGAAAATTAAGGGACTGGAAAATGCGATACAAACAGGAAATCTGGGTCAAATAGCAGCAGAACTAACGTTGGTGGCAAGCCACATTAAGCGAACTCAAGCGTCGATTATTAATATTATGACCGGACTAAAAGGAGGAATAATTAGTCCGGCGTTAGTCTCCGTGGAACATTTAAAGAAGGAACTGGTGAATATTCAAGCACATTTACCAAAGGGAAGACGGTTACCAATCACACATGATACCATTCACGATATCTACGCAGTGATGACAACGGAAGTACAGGAATTAGACGATTCCTTAGTATTTCACATCAAAATCCCACTAGTAGATGAAGAAGAATACAACGTCTACCATTAACACCAATTCCAATGGTAAGACAGAACAAGATACTAGCGTTGAAGACAGAGACAGAATATCTAGCGATAAGTGACCATCGAGACCGACATTTCGCAATGACCATGGAAAGGTTAAAACAGTGTACGAGGTTATCGAGCGGGGCCATGTTGTGTAACATGCAGCAAGCTACGTTGGGACCGGAACATGAACAATTACAATGCACACTAGCGGCCATACAGAGTGAGCAAAACAAAGAATGCGTACCAAAGGAAGTCAGCACATCGTGCGTATGGTACGCAGTTGACGCCCCTAACACATGGATTTTTGCGACGACACACGAAATAACGCTAACATGTGTGTGTGGCGAAAGTCGGGGGCAAATCCAGGTCAACAATAGCGGTAAGCTGACCATTAATACGGATTGCATAGCTCGAAGTCAAATGGTCACGCTGCAGGGCCATCCGGTAGGAAGATCTACAATAACAAAAGCAGCGACAACGATGTTTATACATCCGTTTGAACAAATAAAGGTAGTGAACCATAACCACCAGAGTACAGCAAATGTGAGCGATACTGAGGAAAAACTAGTTCAACTACAGCAAAAAATCCATCACTTACAGGAGCAAGAAAACGGTCACCCAGAGTTCGAAGAGAAGGGGCTGGAAAGATACCCAAAACTACTCACAATTGGCGTAGGGTCGGTAATAGTATTATTATTGGTAGCGATAATAATATTCAGACGACGAGCCAAGAACAAAAGAGTGCAGTGTCAGGAGAACGCAGCCACACAAGCTGATGACATGCCAATTCCAATGACCAGAGTAAAAAAACTCACAACGTTGGAATAAATTACACTAATAAGCAGTACACGTTAAAAAACTTTTATTTAAAAAACAAGGTAAGGGTTACTCGTGGCCAGAATCACTATCGGTACTACAATACAGATCAAGGACGTCAGCATCAGGCACTGGAGGACCAGTTGAAAAAACAACAATGACAGCCAACCGAACAACAGCAAATCGGTTATCAGGAAGGAGGATAAAATAACCAGGGTGAACCGTTACAAGCTGATGTGGAGGATAGAGCATCCCGTTCACAACCGGTCCAGTATCAGTTCGGAGCAAGACGGTATTACGATGTTTCTTTATGAAGTGTCCAGGGATGTTATCCAGTAAAGACCAACGATTCGAAACCCGAGTCGAGGTCAGCGAACCATCAATGACCAAAACGAGTTCCGAGTGAATAGTAAAACCCATGGTTGGAGAGTGAACAAAGCCACGACCAAGACCCACAATTTATACAGACAAATTGCCAAGTCAGGAAAAAAAAAAAGAAAGAAAGAAAGAGAGAGAGAGAGAGAACAACACACGGTGACGGTAAAACAAATAAGCATTTAATAATTAAATAACTGACCACGTAGGGTCTGAACAGCATTCGATTCCAGAGTCAGAATCATTGTCACAAAGAACATCTGCACGGACAGGGGGACTGGAGCTGCGATGCACCCCCAGAACAGCACGCCGGAATATTAAGACAGATCCATCATCCAATACGACTACGGAGTCAGGACAAAGCCGGACAGCATGATTAGCAGGATATCGCCGATCTCGCCAAACGAAGTCAATGGGGCTGTTGATCCAGAGCTGGTTACCTCTACGACAAACTTTTGGGCCAGCTGGATACAGGAATCGAACGCCGTGCGGAAGCCGCTTAGCAGTGGATTGACAGGCAAACTGAAAAACCAAGTCTGTGGTCGGAACAAGTATCATGGTGACTACTGAACTATCACGCCTACAGATCAACACTTATATTAACGGTACCCGTCAATGGGGGGAGAATGTTGGTAACCAAGGTTGCTCAACATGGTCAACAACAAAGACCACCCAACGCAACTGGGTTGTAAGTCGTGTTGGCCAACATGTAGCCACAATTATTGGAGCCCACGCCGCGACCAGGCGCCCAGTAGCAGAATCGACAGAACGCAGCAGTGCAGACGCAGCAGAACTCATACAGCGATCAGACGCCCAGTAGCAGAATCAACAGAACGCAGCAGTGCAGACGCAGCAGAGTTCAGTCGGTCACCAGCGCCCAGTAGCAGAATCAACAGAGCGCAGCAGTGCAGACGCAGCAGAGTTCAGTCAGTCACCAGTACCAAGTCAGTAGGTCAAAAATAAGTAATTAAGTCATCGGTACAGCTATACATGTATGACCCGGATAATTATATGTGCCGGTTTTCCAGGTTAGAATAGTATTTAAGATAGCACCAACAGATGAATAAAGACAGTTACAAACTCAAACCGCTCACCCAAGTGTCTTAATTCACCACGTATTCCCGTGATTCAACTCAAGCGCAGTGCCTTCTATCAACCCGCAGTTCGCAAGTCGTAATCAAGTTTACAACCGTCGCCCTGCGTTGATCGTCCTGCCGCTACCTCCGCCCAACACGGTTCACAGCCGTCACTTAACCCACGCCCAACACGGTTTCCAGGCCGTCCTCCACATCATTGGCAACACGGTTCCTAGCCCGTTACATACGTCCGCGAGCCAACTTCCTGACCGTCAGGACAAGGTTCCAGACAATTAAAGCGTCTCCGTGCCAGAAGTGCGAACTATTACTGTTCGGTTACAGACCCGTCTGTGTGTCCACATTCGCGTAGGCACAAACATAGCTTGTAGGAAACTTTTTTTTTAATATTAAATTATTTATTTTTCTTTATTCTAATTATTTATTATACCCATTACTCTGTAACGAACTGATTTTGTATGTCTGCTCGCTACGAGAATCGTGCGGCTAGCTCAGAGAAGTTATGTGTTCGTCCCACCAAATTTATATAAACGTGACCGCCCAGTAGATCAGTGAGAAAGCACAGAATCTACGGGTTCGAATTGGGTTTATTGCGGGTATGATTACAGCGGGCTTGATGGCTCGGTTGGCCTTGGTGCCGCCCCTCGTGGCCCTCGCTGTCTCCTGGTGCTGTTCGTCTCTGCACGTCGGTGCGTCGCCTCGGTGATCGCCGGTCTCGTTGATTCCGTGCTCCTGTCTTTTAGCTCCCTGTAGCGGCTCGGCGGTGCTCGTCTTTGGTGCGTTGACTCGACGACTAATCGTAGCGCCTCAGGCTCGCAAGGAGATCAGCCGTGCGGGCTTAGGAAAGCGTCACAGTTCTCAGACTAGGGTGAACAGGTGCTGCGTTCTACAGGACAACGCCTCTAGACGCACAACCTCCTGTCCCTTGCTCTGTCACGGATGGTCCCACTAGAGTCTAGATCGGATCGCGCTGACAGACTAGGTGACACCTGGAATCAGCCTAGAGCTCCACCTTGCTTTTACGCCTAGTGTAAACGAACGTTCCACCCTTCCACGGCGTTGCTTCCGACGACTTGACTTGTGTTTTCACTTGTAGATTACTTGGCACTGGTTGACTGACTCATTCACTTTGATATCTTGACTGATCTTGATCGTGATCGACTGATCCAGTTGCCAGCGCCCGGCGACTTTATATAGGGTCTCCGGGAACCGTTATTTCCCTTTTGCGCTCTGCCCGCTGAATCTCTCCACTCCAGGTCCAAAGTCTCTGGCTCCTGTTTGAGCCCGTTGCCATTCTCGCAGGGCTTTGAACTGGAGATCCATGTGTTGCTCCCGTCCCGCTGATTCTCCTGGTGCACGTGGCACGCCTGTGTGCCGCTCCGCTGCTGAGATGTGGCACTTATCCTCCTGGTCCAAAGTTCACGGCAAAGTCCGTGCAGCTCCGTTATTTCCTTTTGCACCCGGCACTCTGCCTCTGGCAGCGAAGTCTCCACTCTCTCACTCCCCGGACTAATTCTCCAAACTCTCTTTGGCAGACTTCTCTCTCTCCGGAGTTAGACTCTCCAAACTCTCATTTTCCATTCTTTCTTCTCCAAACTCTCACTCTCCAAACTCTCTTCATCAGAAGTCTCTCTCCAAACTCTCTTCGCCGTGCCGCTACTACGCTAATTCGCCGCGTAACCGGTAAGCGGCCGGCCATCCGTTCGACTCCTTACAACTCGTAGAGTAAAAGAGTATATTATATCCGTGCAAAAGTATGTAACAGCTAGAAAAAAGTGCGCCAGTCACCTTTTAGAATCGTTTAAGGCTATTGTGGTCGTTAGAGGGGTCGTGGCCCTCAACTGAAACAAACTTGCGCTGCGTAGGAGGCCCAAGAATATATGTGGGTAATCTCAACTTTCTAGCTTTTGTAGTTTCCGAGATCTCAGCGTTCATACAGACGGACAGACAGACAGACAGACGGACATGGCTAGATCGACTCGGCTAGTGAGCCTGATCAAGAATATATTATATATACTTTATAGGGTCGGAAATGCTTCCTTCTAGCTCTTACATACTTTTGCACGAATGCAATATACCCTTTTACTCTACGAGTAACGGGTATAAAAATTCTCCTGCACGCTAGCCTATAAAAAGAGACGAAGATGTGAATACTTGAATCTCTATACTAATATAATGGTAACATTAAAATTTGGTCAGTAGCAAAATCCACCCAGAACGGATTGACCTAAAAATCTAGAAAAATCAAATTAATTCGGAAAATAATTAGGCGCAGAGTGTGACGGAGAGATTTAAACAAAAAACGACCCCAAAGTGCCCCAAAAACCGATTTGATTTCTCTGTTATAAATGTTGTTAAAATGGTTTTAAAAAATTATGTTCATAATCTTATGGCATACCCGCAATTAACTGCGTTTTCATTTTTTTGAAATTCAGCCTCCTTAACCAAGTCCCCAATGTTTTCAAATTGGTGACGTCACGGCCTCCCCATATGTTTGTATGTATGTTCTGCTGGCGCATGTATGTATGTATGTATGTCCTGTGTCTAAGTGTGACCGCGCAAGGGGAAAATGAAAATACCACAGGCAACAACATCATACCGCGTTAAAAATGCGCGGTTAAAAAATCGATTATATCGCAAATCTTTTCTTTTGCGCCTTTTTCTTAAGTAAACGTTAAATTTTAAAATATCGGTAGACTTACTGAAATCCCATTAAGCTGAATTTTACAGTCGAAATTTTCCTTAAAATTGCTTTTGTTTTTTCAAATGCAAAAGCCTGATCAGCAAACTATTTATTAGTTTTCAATTGTTGAGTTATCGACAAACTTTGGATTTGTAAAAAACAAAAACAAATAATGATTCGCTCTGCTATGTACACACACACGCACAAAATATATATGTCCAAAAAATGCGTACAGCCATTAGATACATATATGCGTGTTTACGTTTGTGTGTGGGCATTGCAGCTGACTAAGGAATTGAGATCCGCTCAAATTCAAATTCAAGATAATACTTATATCCTTTTGCTAAAAGAATATTTCCAGAACAGATTTAACAAATTTTGTAACCGACTTTTGTGATTTAAAATTCAAATCGCATTGATAATATTAAAAGAACATTAAATATTCAAACCAATTGATTCTCTTGCTCTTTATTACACGTGCCTCATATTGTTTAAACAAATGCAAATGTTTAAACAAATGCAAATGTTTAAACAATTTGATTCACGGCGTCCCCCTCCACCTGTCTTCCTTATTATTAATATAATTCTAATCAAGGTGAAAAATTAATGATAACAGAAATACTAAAAACTAAATAATAATTCTAAAATGCGGCTAATATCCAGCTGATTTTGTGGATGCTTTTTATTAAATTAGAAGATAGACAAGAAACAAAGCATCAACATCGCCTTTGTTTCCCTTTGTTTTTGTTTTTGTCAACCTAATGGATTAAAAAAATATGTCTCCAGTCAGGTCGTAGATCTTCACTTTAAATAACACAAAACATTTCCTTTTCTTAATTAAAAAATTTAAAAAAATTTAACTTTTTTTGACTTTTTATTCTTCTCTATCTCATCTTAAGCAATAACAATAACACTTAGGATGCATTTAATCTTTTTCTTTTGCATACTTTTTTACATCCCATTAAATGACCCTTTGCCGTAAGTCAGTTAAGTGATAGTGTAGCTCAGGTGGTTAGTGTTGCACGTAAATGCAACATAACCTGTTGGTCGTGGGTTCAAGCCCACTTCAGTTCTTGCCAATATTGATGTTGGCATTATTTTTTTTTTACTTTGTAAACTATTTTTTGTGCTATCCGTAAATTACGTAATCATTTATTCAATCTTATTTGAAAACAGGATTACATGGTGGACCATGTTTTTGGGGGTCCAAAATCGTCAAAATTATTGTTACGGTATACTTCATTTTAAAATACTTTTTTTCTGTTCGTCTAATTTACTTCTTTGGTGGAGTGCAGCTGCACATAAAACAAAGAGAGAGATGAGAGAAAAAATTAAATTAACGGTTTTTTTTTGTTTTTTGTTAGATATATACGTAAGAGATTTTCTGCATTTTTATTTTCTCTTATTTTCTCAACATTAATTTTGGCAATTTCATCTTTTTCTTTTGCATACTTCTTTACGTCCCATTAAATGACCGTTTGCTGTAATCAATTTAAGTGATAGTGTAGCTCAGGTGGTTAGTGTTGCACGTAAATGCAACATAACCTGTTGGTCGTGGGTTCAAGCCCACTTCAGTTCTTGCCAATA
This sequence comes from Drosophila lutescens, assembly GCA_037075285.1. Lineage (NCBI taxonomy): Eukaryota > Metazoa > Arthropoda > Insecta > Diptera > Drosophilidae > Drosophila > Drosophila lutescens. The sequence goes on from JBAMCF010001076.1 coordinate 53,950, forward strand.
TTGATGTTGGCATTATTTTTTTTTTATGTGTGGAAAGGGGGTGGGGGAAGAGGTGTTGGGGTTGCTTTCCTTATAACCGTTGTCTAATGTGGATTCTCTTTTAAACTTCTTCTAAATCGTCAAGAGTATGTGATTTTTTATTAACCCTTTCGTTACCAATGTGCATAAAATTACCTTTTCTACATTCTTCGGTTGTGATAGTAATAGTACATTAATATTATTTGTCAAGCAATAACATCATTACAAGAAAGTAAACATAGCATGGCTTAAATGTTAAAAAAAATGCATATTTGTTTAAATTCAAATTTAAAAAATTAAGTTTAATTTTTAGAAAAATAAAGATAAATAAATATTTAAATTTCAATTTGTAATTTTTCTTATTATAATTGAAAGTAAAGAGTTCTAATATAAATAAAAACAATGAATAATCTTAATTATAGATTGTTTTTGAAAAACATTTTTTTGTTTTTGTCCTTCAATATAATTTATCGCCCTTAACTGCAACACAAAATATGTGGCAAAACAAAAAGTTTGCGATCGGTATTTTTTAAAAAAATTGAAAATTACAGAAAAAGATCCTACCATATTTAAAATCATTGGGACACAAAGGTTAAGTTCAAAGAGAGGGAAGTAAACTGATGGAATACGCACACATACATACATTCGTAATTCGGCAAATTTGGACTTATATATGTTTTTAGGCAGCAATTCTGTCAGTTTCAAAATGAATCCCCATGGAAACGGTGCTGGGCAGTGGGTTGCATGGCAACCCAATTACGCGGCAGCTCCAGCTGGCTATTATCCTTATCAAGCTGCAGTTCCGCCTCCAGTTGTGTGCCAACCCGTCCCACAGCACTTCACGCAGCAGTTCACGCAGCAGTTCACGCAGCAGTTCCCGCACCATTTCCCGCAACACGTTGCGCAAAATGTACCGCAACATGCGCAATGTGCTCAGAGAAAATTAATAAATGAGCAAAAAAAAAAAATTATATGGGAAAAAAGCGACAAAAAAACATGGTTAGGATTAACATGCAATTGAAAACGCAAAATAAAACCATTAAAACTTTGACGCAAACGTGCAAGAGGTTGCAGCACGAATTAAAAATTATGAAGAAGAAGGTACACCCAAAAAAAAATGACCATAGAAACTAAACTATTTGTACATTAAAAGTAAACTATTGAGTGTCAAAAATTTCTCGATACTATTAACCTAATGACTTCGAAAGTGTTAAAATGAAACTTTTGGAAGTTGTCAAGATTAAACTAACGAGTATACACTTTATACTCACTCAGTGTACTGAAAATTAGGCTGGTAGTTTATTTTGTATACTATTTAGTGTACACGCTACGCTATGTGGTCTCAGTTTTATACTATTTTGTGTACATTTATTTATTTATTTATTTATTTATTTTAGCGATTAACTGCTAACTTAGACTTGAACAATAAAACTAACAATTAGGCATTAAATGCGGTAAACAATAATAAATTTCCATATTAGAATTTAGGTAATTGTAAATTTTACACGGTAAAGAACTTATAGTTACATTAGGGGAGAGGATATCAGATAAAGTATTGTAATTGTGGCAAAGAACACGAAAAGGTTCGTGTTGAGCGTAGTTAGACCTACATATTGGCAAGCGCAAAGGTCGAAATGTACGTGTAAATCTTGAAGGAACCGTGAGATCAATATAGGAAAGGAGAGTTTGTGAATCAACTAAACCGAGAAGAAGCTTATGAACAAACGTAACGCCAATACAAATTCGTCGATGATATAAAGAAGGCATGTCTATTAATTGTAGCCTACTTCGGTAAGGTGGCCATAATCTACCAGAGTCCCAATTTAAATTACGCAATGCAAAAATTAAAAATTGCTTTTGAACAGATTCAATAATAGCCTGTTGTTCCATGTATTGTGGGCTCCAAACACAAGAACAATACTCCAAAATCGGACGCACTAACGATACATACAGAGTCTTAGTAGTAAATGGGTCATCGAATTCCTTGGACCATCGTTTTATAAATGCTAAGACACCCTTGGCCTTGTTTACCATGGCTGCAATATGATTATTGAAACACAGTTTGTGATCAAAAAGAACACCAAGGTCATTTGACACAGAAATTCGATCAAGAGTATGATTTCCAAGGGAATATGAGACAAGTATACAATTTATACTATTTAGTTTTTTGTGGTATACAATTTAATCCCAATAAAATCCCAATAAAATCCCAATAAAATCCCAATAAAATCTCGTTGTATAATGTTTTTCTTTTATTATTATTCAATATATTATTTTATTATTATTTGATAATAAGTCATAAATTAAAATAATTTTAATCTTACATAGGTTACAGTATTCTTATTATAACATTTAACAGGGGGACCTTGAAAAACACTAATATTATTAAATAAACAAGTATTTTGCGCAACACATACATACATATATGTTTGGAACTCCTTCGCGTGCGCAAAGCACTTGTTTCCATGGAAGCAAGGGGTGGGTTTTTTACACAACCTCTATGTTTATACAAACATTTTAATTTGAGCAATAGAATTGATTTTACACAGAGCAATCAAAATTTGCCAATAGGGAAAATGAAATATTGCACTTCTTATTTTAAAATAAATATTTTACTTACATCTTGACTCGGCACGAATTTCACAGGAATGCAGGACCAAACTCACACAGATAAATCTTCATAATAATCACAAACGCGTCAAAAAACGCAAAATCTGGTATCACTTTTTGTGTTCCTATACTCGCTTTTGTCCTGGTTTTACACCAAGGTATATGTACAAATAATCGCTATCGTCCTAGTTTCACACCATAAAAAATAATTTTTCGGTCAGTATAAAATGTATGCTACAGATTGTCACTCTTATAATAATTAGTGTAACCTTGAAACTATAAAGTGTAGGCATGAAACTATTTTGTAGTACGTTGAAACTACATTTTCTTTATACTACAAAAAGTTTTTTTGAAACTACAAGTGTAAATAATAAACTAAGTAGTCGAATATAATTAGTTTACAAATTACATTAAAGGTTTACGCCCTATACTCTTTGGTGTAGCACTTACACTACACAGTTTACAGTTTAAACTAATAAGTGTTAATTTAATACTTACACTTTCATACTACCATCAGTATACTTTTAATACAACGCTCATTAAATGTAAACTTTTGGTTTTTTTTTTGGGTGTAGCAGACCTGGAGAAAACCAAGGAAAACGTATCTCTTATAGAAAAGAGATTTAAGAATCTGTGCCTTCAGCCAGGTCGTAGACCTTCAATTTAATCAAAATTGTTAATTTCTTGAAAAAATAAAATGTAAAAATGGAATTTTTGTTGTCTTTTTATTCTTTTCTTTCTCATCTTTAGGAAAATTGCAAGTGAACAACAATAAAACCAACCACTTAGGATGCATTTAATCTTTTTCTTTTGCATACTTTTTTACATCCCATTAAATGACCCTTTGCCGTAAATTATTTAAGTGATAGTGTAGTTCAGCTGGTTAGTCGTGCACGTAAATGCAACATAACATGTTGGTCGTGGGTTCAAGCCCACTTCAGTTCTTGCCAATAATGATGTTGATATTTTTTTTTTCATTGAACTCCATTATTGGTAAGAACTCGGTTTGAAAACACGACCCTTAAATTGCAAGGAAACCACATCGTACAACAACACCAACTCTTTAGGAAGCATTTCATCTTTTTCTTTTGCATACTTTATTACGTTCCATTAAATTACCTTTTGCTGTAATTAATTTAAGTGATAGTGTAGCTTTGGTGGTTAGTGTTGCACGTAAATGCAACATAACCTGTTGGTCGTGGGTTCAAGCCCACCTCAGTCCTTGCCAAAATTGATGTTGGCATTATTTTTTTTTTTACTTTGTAAACTATTTTTAATGGCCATCCAGATAATACGTAATCAATTAATGCTTGAAAACAAAGGGTGGGGATTGGCTTTGTCAGCCAAATGATATCTTATTAGAAAAAAAGGATTACATGGTGGACCATGTTTTTGGGGGTCCAAAAGCGTCAAAATTATTATAACGTTATGGGCCTATACTTAATTTTACAATATTTTTTTTTTCTGTTCATCTTCTTTACTTCTTTGGTGGAGTGCAGCTGCACATAGAATAAAGAGAGAGATGAGAGAAAAATTTAATTAACGGTTTTTTTTTTGTTAGATACCCGTAAGAGAATATCTGCATTTTGATTTTCTCTTATTTTCTTAACTTTAATTTTGGTAAGAGGATTGAATCAGCTTCTCCTATACTTTAATCTGCCAATTTTTAACGAGCTTGGTGGACTAGAGTGTAAATGCATCTATGAGTAATGTATGCAGAATGGTTGAGGGGTTTTTCGTTTTATGGGTTCAAATCCCACCCAAACCTTCCTATTTTTTACTCATTTTTTTTAATGCAGATTTTAATTCACAACACAAATTTGTTTTACAAAAACTAATAAAAACGAAAGCTAAGAGAGGGAGTTAAGAGAAATATAGTGTGTAGTGATATGCTTTGCAAAACATACTTCATTACTTTGTCTGCAAATTTGGTTCACAGTTTTCTTTTGGCAATTAGTTATCGTTGAGTTCTCTTGATGATAAGAAGAAAACGTGTTAAAATCAATTTTAAAACTTAAAACCAGTTAAATTGTGATTACACAAATTTTTAATTAAACTTTATTTACGTTAACCATTTTGTGGTAAGACAGAATCTTTCCTAATTCAAATTAAGTTGATATTTGGTTGCCAAGGCGGAGAGTGTGTAACGATACTCTGTACACTGAAAATAATTTCAGTGGCGCAATTCAACCATTTATTAAAGCTATGCAACAATAAGTTGTTAAACCGATTAGACCTTGAGTTTAGAAAATAACTCTATAGCTGACCCTATAGCTTTTATGGTCAAAATAACAAACTTTTGTTTGTTGGATTGTGAAAATAAGCGTTAACATTTTGAAAAAAATAATTTTCAAAACTGTTGCTTTAACCAATCTATCTGTAATCGGCAGACTTTTTTTAAACTTAAAATTTCCTAATATTTTACAATTTAAATAGCTTAAATATATAAATATATATATAAATAGCTTTTGGTTGCCAAGGCGAAGTTTTGTATAATAAACTCTGTAGTCTCAAAATAATTTGAGTAACGTCTATTAAACCTATTTCAAAAGCTATATAACAAAAAGTTATGTTAAACCGATTAGACCTTGAGTTTAGAAAATAACTCTAAAGCTGACCCTATAGCTTTAATGGTCAAAATAGCAAACTTTTGTTTGTTGGGTTGTGAAACTAAGCGTTATACATTTTGAAAAATATCATTTTCAAAACTGTTGCTTTAATCAACCTATCTGTAATCGGCAGACTTTTTTAAAATTTAAAATTTTAAAATTTAAATAGCTTAAATTTGGTTAGCTTTTTGGTTGCCAAGGCGAAGTTTGTATAACACACTCTGTAATCTCAAAATAATTTGAGTAACGTCTATTAAAATTATTACAAAAGCTAAAAAATAAGTTATATTAAACCGGTTAGACCTTGAGTTTAGAAAATAACTCTAAAGCTGACCCTATAGCTTTAATGGTCAAAATAACAAACTTTTGTTTGTTGGATTGTAAAATTAAGCGTTATACATTTTGAAAAATAGAATTTTCAAAACTGTTGTCTTAAACAATCTATCTGTAATCGGCAGACTTCTTTAAAACTTGAAATTTATTAACATATCAAAATTAAGTTACATTTAGTTTTGCATGAAAATTATTTAAATAACATTTAATACGCATGTTACTTTTAGCCTTAACTAACTGAATTAATATCTTTACATCTGCAAATTTTTGTTGTGCAGTGTGAAGTTATTTTGCAATATTTTGCAATATATAAACATCAATATTAATATTGCGAAAACTTATACATTTAAAAAGTTAGATAAATAACTATTTAAATTACAAGTATATTTTAATAGCATTTTGAAATATTGATTTTTTCTAAATTTACTGCTTACAATGGAAGTAGAGCATTTAGATATAAATGGTGTTTTGGAACCTCACTCTGTTGTACCTATAACAGGTGATGGAGCTTGCTTATTCCGGGCTGTGCCCTACGTTTTGTTTGACAATGAAAGTTATGCTGATGTCATTCGAAAGGCAATAGTTCGATTAGTAGCTAGCCAATTTAGAACATATGTTACTAACACATGTAATTCTAAAGGAGATCCTTATCCCAATTCTGTGGTTTATGAAAATGACATGATTAAACCGCAGACTTATGGTGCGCATGCTGAGCTTTTAGCTGCTGGTGCTTTGTACCCTATTTATATAGAAGTTTTCTTTAATCAAAAGCTCATTGCAGTTTCTGGTACAAGGGGCAGTACCTTAAAAAGATTTCGTTTCAGTGGAAGCTTATCTGCTGGACATTATGATGTCTACAAGCCTATTGAAACCTTTAATGACAGAAGCCCTCCCACTCAAAATATATTACAAGTTCCTTCTATGAAAAACAAGAAAGGAAGCTAGCTTCGGCAAGCCGAAGCTTATATACCCTTGCAGATCATTCCTATTAATTTACAAATCGCAAAAATGTTAAATTTCCTATTATTTCTCTTATTTCCGATCGTTCCTATGACAGCTATATGATATAGTAGTTCGATTTTGATAAAATTAAAATCGAAATTCGGAAATATTTAAAAAGAGTCATATCCCAGAGTAGAAGTGAATACAATAAAAACCAACGGAGCAATAATTTATTTCCTATTATATTCCCATTAATTTTCCGATCGTTCCTATGGCAGCTATATGATATAGTCGTCCGATTTTGATAAAATTTTTTTCGAAATTCATAAATAATTAAAAACTAATATTCCCAAGATTAGAAGGTAATACTTCAAAAAACACCGAAGCTAGAATTTTTTTAACGTTTTTTTTCCGATCCTTCCTATGGGAGCTGTAGGATATAGTTGTCCGATCCGGTCGGTTCCGACTTATATACTACCTGCAATAGAAAGAAGACTTTTGGGAAAGTTTCATCCCGATAGCTTAAAAACTGAGAGACTAGTTTGCGTAGAAACAGACAGACGGACAGACGGACAGACGAACAGACGGACGGACAGACGAACATGGCTAGATCGACTCGTCTAGTGATGCTGATCAAGAATATATATACTTTATGGGGTCGGAAACGTCTCCTTCACTGCGTTGCAAACTTCTGACTGAAATCATAATACCCTCTGCAAGGGTATAAAAAGAACATTAAAAGAAAGGGTAAACTTACTGATTTTACTCGAAAAAAACAGAGAAAGATTCAAAATAAGAACTATCATGATAGGCATCGTGAGGAAACTTACACTGCAAAAAAAACACAACAAAATAATACAAAGAGTGCACATTCGTGGGAAGTAAAAAATAACTCAGCTTTTTTATACGATTTAAATCTGGCATACAATTCTGATAAATCAGTTGATATTGGAATAATGAATAAGAGATGCTCATTTTGTGACGCCTTAAAATGGAAGGAAGAGTCAAAAGGTATGTGTTGCAAAGAGGGAAAAGTCCAGCTTCCATCTCTTAAAACATTACCAGATCCTCTTTTAAGTCTTTTAAACGGTGATCACCCAGACCATAAACATTTTATGGGGCTTACCAGAAAATATAATAATTGCTTTCAGATGACTTCATTTGGTGCGACAAAAGTTATAAATGAAGGTTATATGCCCACATTTAAAGTACAGGGGCAAGTTTACCACTTAGTTGGTAGCGTTTTGCCAGCTTCTGAAAAAGCAGCTCAATTTCTCCAAATTTATTTTATTGGTGAGGACAATGTAGAAGCCGATTTGAGGTGTAAAAACAGTCCTGGAGTTAAAAATGAGTTAGTTAAATCACTACAGTCTATGCTGCATGAAAGTAATCCATATGTTAAGGATTTTAAAACTGCTCTTAAAAGAGTTCCGAAGAATTGTAGCCAATTTAAAATGGTTATTCACGCCAATAAAAGGCCTGTTAGGGCTCATAGAGGTTGCTATAACGCACCCCAAGCAAATGAGGTCGCTTTGGTATTAGTTGACCAACAATTTGAAAAAAGGGACATTATTATTGAGGGTTATAATAATCAGTTAAAAAGAATCAGTGAACTTCACCGATCTTATGACGCCCTACAATATCCATTAATGTTTTGTCATGGTGAAGATGGTTACACTATAGATATACCCAAAATTGACCCCGTTTCAAAAAAAAACGTTAAGAAAACAGTCTCAGCGTTAGATTTTTACAGTTTCCGAATAATGCTTAGAGAAAATGTATGGAATCACCTGCACTATTTTAGAGCTCTTTTCAGTCAATTTTTGGTTGATATGTATGCTAAAATAGAAACAGAAAGGCTTAATTTTATTTGGCTAAACCAAACAAAGCTGAGAGCAGAAAGCTACATACATCTTCAAGATGCTATAGGTAGGAATGATGTAGATTTAGCACAGTTTGGACAGATGGTAATTTTACCTTCATCCTTTACTGGCTCACCACGGTACATGCACGAAAAAACTCAAGATGCCATGACGTATGTTCGTTATTATGGTCGTCCTGATCTTTTTATTACATTTACCTGTAATCCTAAATGGAAAGAAATTAAAAGTGCACAATTTTTAGGGCAGAAGCCTCACGATCGCCATGATATCATCGCTCGAGTCTTTCAAAGCTATAATGTCTTTAATTAATAAACATAGTTTGTTTGGGGAAGTGCAATGCTTTATGTATACGATAGAGTGGCAGAAACGTGGTCTCCCTCATGCACATATACTGATTTGGTTAAAGTCTAAGATCACGCCTCAACAAATTGATTCAATTATATGTGCAGAAATTCCAGATTCTGAAAAGGATCCTCTCCTATATGAGATTGTTAAGGCTAATATGATTTATGGACCATGTGGCCGCTTAAACTTAAAATCGCCCTGTATGAACGAAGGTAATTGTTCCAAAAAGTTTCCGCGATCGTTGCTTAATGAAACTGTTACCGGAAAAGATGGTTACCCTAAATATAGGCGAAGGGCACCTGACGATGGTGGCTTTACCATGGAAATTAATGGAAACATAATTGACAATAGGTGGGTAGTGCCTTATAATTGTGTTCTCTTGCGGACCTTTGAGGCTCAGATTAATGTAAAGATCTGTAGTTCAATTAAATCAATTAAATACGTTTGCAAATACATCAATAAGGGCAGTGATCAAGCTACAGTTACTCTGGAAAGCCCTACTAATGAGGTTCAACTATATCAAAGCGGTCGATATATCAGTAGTTCTGAAGCAGTGTGGAGAATTCTTGCATTCCCCATACATGAAAGGTTTCCGGCAATTGTACATTTGGCCGTGCATTTGGAAAATGGTCAACGGATATATTTTGATCCTAACAATCAAAATCAATTAGTTAACCAGTTAACCAACGCATCAATAACTACACTGACTGGGTTTTTCGAACTTTGTAAAACTGATTCATTTGCAAGGACCCTTCTTTATGTTGAAGTACCTTCCTATTTCACGTGGAACAATAAAAAGTTCCAAAGGAGAAAGAGAGGTAATATTGTACCTGGTTTTCCTGGAATTAGAATGGATGATGTTTTAGGTCGAGTGTATACCATACACCCTAAAAATAGTGAATGCTATTACCTAAGACTTCTTCTTCATGAAGTGCGGGGACCAACCTCATTCTTATTTCTTAAAACAGTTAATAACATTACGTATGCCACATTTCAATTGGCATGTCAGGCTTTGGGCTTACTAGAAGATGACACACACTGGGAATGTACTCTTAAGGAAGCAGCTTTATGTAAATCGCCAATTCAACTACGTGATTTATTTGCGGTGATGTTGGTAAATTGTCAAATGGCTGATGCCGCACATCTTTGGGAAATGTATAAAGAAAGTTTTTCAGAAGACATTTTGTACGAATTTTCTCTAATAGTGGCAGAAGTCAATCAAGGTCTACTGGATAGAGTGTTTAATAAATGTCTTATTTTAATCGAAGATATAACACTGTCCATTGGAGGTACGTGTCTATTAGATTATGGTTTGCCCGAACCGATTAGAGTTAGTAGACCACTTCAAAATAGAGAATATTTAAACGAAATAAATTACAGTATTAATGAATTTAATAGTGAAATTCCCTTAATGATGAGCAAAGAATGGCATTTCAAAAAATATTACAAAGTGTTCAAAATGAAAACGGTGAAATATTTTTTTTGGATGCCCCCGGTGGCACAGGCAAGACATTTTTATTGAATTTGTTGTTAGCAAAATTACGACATAATAATAATGTAGCATTGGCTGTTGCTTCTTCAGGTATAGCTGCTACGCTGTTAAATGGGGGACGTACAGCTCACTCTGTGTTTAAACTCCCATTGGATTTAATAAATGTAGAAACACCATGTTGCTCAATATCTAAACGGCATTGGTTTTTCAAGAATGTAGACTTATTGTTTGGGACGAATGCACAATGGCTCATAAGAGTGCATTTGAAGCGTTGGATAGAATGTTGAAAGATATTCGAGGTAATGATTTTCTAATGGGAGGTATGACGGTTTTATTATCTGGAGATTTTCGTCAAACGCTTCCTGTAGTTCCTCGAGGAACAAGGGCAGATGAAATACAAGCCTGCTTAAAATCATCATTTCTTTGGCCTACTATTCAAAAATTGTGCCTAACAAAAAACATGCGTGTGCATTTAAAAGGCGATACAACTGCTGGAATTTTTGCACACACATTATTGAGAATTGGAGACGGTGTTTTTCCAACTGTCGAAGGAAAAATAATTATTCCTTCATGTTTAGGAACTGTTGTAACTTCCCTTGAGGAGCTCACATCAAAAATATTTCCGGAAATTTCAAAAATCTCAACCAAATCATTAGATTGGTTTTCGGAGAGAGCAATATTAACTGCTAGAAATGATAGAGCTGTGTTAATAAATAACACACTGTTAAAATCATTTGATGGTATTGAAGTTACGTATAAGTCTATTGATTCAGTCACTGAAGTTGATGAAGCAGTTCATTTTCCGGTTGAATTTCTCAACCAACAAAATCCACCTGGAGTTCCCTTACACATTCTAAGGCTTAAGATTGGTGCACCAATTATGTTGTTGAGAAATTTAAGACCTCCAAAACTATGTAACGGTACAAGATTGCAAGTAAAAGCTCTTCATAAAAATTTAATCGAAGCTGTGGTTTTTACTGGCTGTGCCAAAGGAGAAATTGTTTTTATACCACGAATACCCCTAATACCATCAAATCTACCGTTTCAGTTTGAAAGACTTCAATTCCCTGTAAAAGTTTGCTTCGCAATAACGATAAATAAATCGCAAGGCCAGACCTTAAAACTAGCTGGACTAGATTTAAGGGACGATTGCTTCTCTCATGGTCAGTTTTATGTGGCCTGTTCAAGAGTTAGCTCCTCTGAGTCTTTAATTATTCTAGCACCAGAAGGAAAATCAAAAAAAAACGTTTATAGAGAAGTCTTGCAAAAATTTTAAACATTTCTAATTAAAATGCACTGTGGAATAGGCCTCATGGGGAAACCACAAAAAAAAAACGCGCCAAAACCTCTACGTCTATGGTGGTGTGGAAATGAGGAATGATTTTAATTTAGATAAAGTAGCAAATATATAAAAGTAAGTCAAAAGTATAGTTTAATGCGATATAGTTAGGAAATTGCTAATCTTAATTTCCGCAGGCGAAGCTGCGGGCTACCCTGCTAGTTATTTAATAAAAAGAAACTGTACGTTCCATAGCGAATCTAGGGTGAAACCAAAACGCGTGCAGTCAGTTTGCTGGTCTGAATTCAAGTCGTTTGTTCATACACAATGTTGCTAAACATGACTAACATCAACAAATCAAGCAGCATTCAAATTGGTAACAGTACCAGGCGCCCAGTTACACCCGCGGCTGGTAATAAGTACTGATCAGCAAATTCTATAGAGTCAAGACCCGCCAAGCGGTCAGCACATTCTGCAGTGTCAGCCGATCCAACTACGCTAACCGCGACCATAATCAAAACATACTGACCTACTCCAGAATACAACCCATTTCACTATTCTTTATACTCCAGAATACAACCCATTTCACTATTCTTTATACTTAATTTCCGCATCTCCAATTAGTATAAAAGCATGTACCAACTTTACAATAAATCAGTTATCAACCCATCTTATAACTCCGCAGTCTTACTTTCTGACCTCCGGGAAGAGGCCGCGTAACTCCAAAGCGTCTCCGTGCCGACAGTGCGAATTATCACTGATCCTCGGTAGAACCGTCTGTGTGCTTACATTCGCGTAGGTACAAACATTGGTGACCCCGACGTGATCCTTTACCAACAAAGGATCACACCCAGCAACCCCCTTTAACTCCAAGGCTGAACCTCTAACTGGTGAGAAGCACGGTTAAGTTCACACTCAGCTTTATCCAGCTTCACAGGATAGCATAGCTTATAGACAGCTTATCCAGCTTCACAGGATAGCATAGCTCATCCAGCTTCACAGGATAGACAGCTTATCCAGCGTCACAGGATCGACCACGCAATTTGGGAACCGCAGCTTATCCAGCTACACAGAACAACACAAAGGACCCGGTAGTCAAACACATAACCACTGACTCATCGAGGAATTTTGCTTTCCGACAACTACAGAGACGATGCAACGAATTAGAATCATCTTTAATTCTGGCGTCAACGGCGCAAACAATCACCCCAGCGCTACAACGACATCTGGAGCTCCAATGGGAAATATTGAGAGAGGCCCATGATGAAATCGACAGTATACCTGGAGCAGTGGCCGTCGCCGAATCAGAAATAGGTCGATTCAGGACATTATACGAAGAATATGAAATGACCTTACTTCGAGAAAACGAAGCTCAAATGAGCCTAAATCTATCGCTCCCACCAATCAAGATTCCTGAATTTAATGGCGAATATCTAGATTGGCCCCGATTCCACGACTTATTTGTAGAATTAGTCCATGTTAAGCCATACTCAGCCAGCCAGAAACTACACATTCTTCAGAGCTCTCTTTGCGGTGAAGCAAAGAACATTTTGACGGATACAGCCTTCTCACAAGCTGGATATGAGGACACCTGGGAAAGACTAAAACTGAGGTACCAAAACGGCAAAATATTAGTGTTTGCTGCAATAGGGAAAATAGACGATCACATGCCCATCAACGGGACTGCACACCAGCTTCGAGCACTACACGATACAGTGCAGAAGACTTTAAGCACACTAAAAAACCTCGATATCAGCACGAAATCATGGGATCCAATCCTTAGTTTTCTCATCAGGAGAAAACTAGACCACGATACCTTAGCTGCACTGGAAAATTCAGCCGATGCTCCAACTGAAATTCCAGCCTTAAAGAGTGTTCTGACGTTTATTGAGCGCCGCGCTTGCATGTTTGAGACGATAAACGCACAACCTACAGCAACACTCCGTAATCCATCAGTCAACAACGAAGAGAACTGCAAGATTTGCCACCTAGAGCCACATTACATAAGGGCATGTATTCGTTTTCAAGAAATGGATCCTTAAACGCGGCGCCAAGTTATTATTCAAGCTTGTCTACGGCTCATAAGGTCGAATTCTGTAAATCATCAGCCAACTGTCGAGTCTCCCAGCAACGGCATCATACAATGCTACATAAGGAGCCGACAAGTAACCCAGTGTGCGGCCTATTAACCACGCGAGGCTACGACAATCAAACTAATTAACTCATCAACCTTTAAACTACAAGACGTCTGAATTGTTGATGAAACCAAAACCATTGGAGCATCCAGCAGAAGAGTGGAAGGACGTTACTCAGATGCTTGAGCCTCAACAGAGATACCTCGCATTCATTGATTTGTTAGCTGCTAACCGACTTTACGCCTTAATTGAAGGTACCCCTCAATGGGGGGAGAATGTTCATACACAATGTTGCTAAACATGACTAACATCAACAAATCAAGCAGTATCCAAATTGGTAACAGTACCAGGCGCCCAGTTACACCCGCGGCTGGTAATAAGTACTGATCAGCAAATTCTATAGAGTCAAGACCCGCCAAGCGGTCAGCACATTCTGCAGTGTCAGCCGATCCAACTACGCTAACCGCGACCATAATCAAAACATACTGACCTACTCCAGAATACAACCCATTTCACTATTCTTTATACTCCAGAATACAACCCATTTCACTATTCTTTATACTTAATTTCCGCATCTCCAATTAGTATAAAAGCATGTACCAACTTTACAATAAATCAGTTATCAACCCATCTTTTAACTCCGCAGTCTTACTTTCTGACCTCCGGGAAGAGGCCGCGTAACTCCAAAGCGTCTCCGTGCCGACAGTGCGAATTAGCTTCGTCAGCTGGCTGTTGCGACTCGCCTGGTCGGCGACGTGCCTTCCTCGGCTCAAGATTCACTTCGTGCGTTTCTCGGCGGCGCCCCTCGACGGCGTCGCTGCTCTCGTATCCCTTCGTGCTACGTGTGGACTCCTGCGGCGTCGTTCTCCAACGGCGGCTCTCCAGTTCCAACCGGCTTGTAGGACTCAAAAGTCTGCACAACCTTCCTTTCGGGTCCGACCAGAATGATCCCGGGATCACCTGTTTCGTCGTGTTCCCTGAAGTCGGTCTGGCTCTAGCCTGAGAAACAAATGTCCCGACAGGTCAAATACGAGGATTCAGCCTTATCGTCAGTTCACCGTAACTCCGACGCCTGGCACAAACTCATTGTCCGCGCTTACCTTGCCGGTAGCTCGTCCTTCTCTCGACTCTGCTCCTGTCCTGCACTCGTCTCCACCCCAATCCTTGTGTCCTACAGATCTCACCGTTGCAGTCTCAGCCTTGGCCTAGCGTCTTGATCTGGGCGTTGAGCACTCGGTTACTCGGTACTCTCACGGCCACGCACTCGATTGAATCCTCGCACTTGTATTCTTCATCTCTTGTTCACTTGTTGCACTTGTACTTCCACTTGCGTATCTTGGTTGACTGTCCCGAGCTGCGCCTGCGCCGTCCCTTTTATAGGCAGCGGCGGGGTCCCGTTATTTCCCTTTTTGCACACGGCTCGCTAGGGTCCAATGTCCAAGGGTGTCCCGTTAGTTCCCTTTGCACACGGCACGCATCGGGTCCAAGGTCCAAGATGTCCCGTTAATTCACGGTGCATCCTCTTTGCGCCGGTTCAAAGTCCACGTCTTTATCGTTCGACCTCATTGCCCTTTGGCGGCGTGGGTCCAAGGTCCAGCGCGGCGCCGTTATTTCACGGTCTCTCTGCTTTGCCCGGGTCCAAGGTCCAGTATTTACCGGTGGACCTGGATTCTGCCGCATTCTCGCTGCCTTCGCTGTTGCTAGGGGCTCTCCGGCCTCTAGATTTGTGGGGAGTTTTACGACTCCTCACATCTCCCCCTTTCTTCGGAAACTTGTTGAAGAAGGTGCTTTCTCCTCCCGGCGCACTCCGTCGACGTCTCTCAGCTTCCTCGTTGTAGTCCTCGTCCTCTCCTTGCTCCTTGTCGGTAGCTCCTGGTTCCCTACTCCTTGCGTTGGCCATCAGTCCGGACGCAGCGGTGCAATCTCAGCCTTTTCCTGTAGGCATCTCGACGACCGCGTCTAACCCTCGCTGATGCCTTTCTCCTGCCGTTGGCCACCGGTCGGATCGCAGAGATGCCAGTCTCAGCCGTGTCCCCTAGGCATCTCGACCCCCGCGTATAGACCCTCCTGGCGCCGTCCTTGATCCTGCTCCTTGTTTCCTGCCGATTCTTCCTCCTTGGTCGCTGATCCTCGCCTCCGGACGAAATTTTTGAATTTCCGCGCCACTCCCACGTCGAAATTCACCACTTCCCTCTCCGCAGTCTGGCAGCTCCGCTCCAACTCACAATTGCGTTTATCGATCGTGGTGAGCGGCGTTGCCACTTCCATGTCTCCAATTCCAGTTATCGATGTTTAGCGTTGCCATTTTCCGTTCCAGTCGCAGTGTGACCAATAGTGTGGCCACTGTGAAAAATCTAGTATTTTCCATATCGTGTTCCCTATCGATCGCACTATCGATCGACCGCCGCTATCGCGGCGCCCCCATCCCGATTTTTCATTACCGCGTGGGTGCCTTGAAAAATGGTAAGCTTTGCCGATTCTCTGTTGTTTTTCCAGCCTTCTGATTATTTTTTCCTTTGCAGCTCCATGTCGATGTATATGCGAATGCCCCTGGATGTTCCAAAGTGCGGACCATGGCCCCGCGCGCCCCGGAAGACAACTTGCGGCTGCAAGTGCCCCCTGTCCCGCGCCTGCGGCAGCCTCGCGTCGTAATTGCCGGCCCGCGCGCCTGGCTTTCGCGCCCCTCGATCCGCTCCTGGCATGGCTGTCGTAGAGGTCGTTAACCCCTTTTTGTTGTTGTGTTGCAGTCGGTGCCACTGCTTGTGTTGGTGTTGCTGTGGTTGTTGTTGGCGCTGGCTGCGCCTGCGCGTATGTTGCCGCGCGTACCCTCCCCTGTCCCAGAACATATTTTTCTCTTTTATGTTCTAGCCACAATCTGGGGCTCCTATATTGGGCGCGGTAAACTCCGGTCTCGCCGGCCGCGGATACCTTTATGCGGTATCGCTTACCCTCCGCGACGACCAACTTGGCCCATCGCTTCTGCCGCGCTCTCCCTCGCTGCCGTCTTGCCTCAGCCGCGACCTCCGGTGGCCACTCCTCCTCCGCGATCGGCGTCCACGGCTCGCCTCTCGCGGAGTGCTGCCGCTGCAGCTCTGGCCTCCTCGGTGGGGCACGAGCCTCGGGGCACGAGGATTGCCGCGCGAGCTTTGGGCCCACCGGTGGCCACTCCCATCCCTCCTTCTCCAGCACCTCGTCGCTTTCCGCCGTCCTCTTCCTCTCTTGTGCCGGCCATCTCCACGTTACGACCGCCTCGTGCCACGTCCTGCCCTCTGCCTCGACCACCCGTCGCTCCTCTGCTACCTGCCACGCCTCCTGCTGCTCCTGCAGCGGTGGTGAGGGCGGTGGCGTCGGTGTTGTTGGCGGTGGTGGTGTTGCCAGTGGTGGAGGGGGTGTTGGCGGTGGTGTTACCGGCTCCTCGGGCGCTGGCGGCGGTGGTGGTTGAGGCTCCCACAGGCGGGCCTCCTCCTCCTCGGCCGTCTTGAGCAGCCCTTGGACTGCTGCCTCGGCGTCCTCCTGGCGCATTCTCTGGCTCGTCAACCGGCCGTGAGTTATCCGGCGCGCCAGGAACATTTGCCGTCAGTCCCTCGGGCGGTTTGTGGGTGGCGCCACCCCGAGCGGGATGAAACCCTTCCCTTGCCTCGCCAACTGGAGGCGGTAGGACTTGAGCCTCACCCGCTCCTCTCGTCGCAGGTGATCCTCTTCGTCCGAGGACACCTCCGGGGTGACCGAGTCCAACGCCCCCCGGTCTCGTCATCGTCATCCGACGAGAGCGACACCACGGATCCAGCGTCGTCCGGCATCCGTGCCTCCTCTTCCGCGTCGTCCTCCAACTCGACATCGGGGATCTCGCCGCGGTCCTCCTCTTCCGACGGCGACGGAGAGCGCGACGCCAAGGGTGACGCGCACAGCTGGAGGTAGGATTCGGGATCCTGCCTCCATATCGCTGCGGGCTGTTCCTTGACCCCACGTGCCTCGGATTTGCTGCGTTGCGCCTTGGTGGACATGTTGCTGCTGCTGCTTAAAAATTTCGAATAGGCAGATCCGCTCTGCTCTACTCTTCGCGTAACCTCTGTTCTTCCGCCGCGCTCCTGTTCCGTTATTTCGCAGGGCTTGTACCGGTAACGGGACTTGACCTCCGTGTACGCCTCCTACGGAATTTGCATCGGTGTGCGTCAGCCGGTAACGGTAGTCGCGGTTTTGACCCTCCTCTGACCCGCTCTCGCTCTCCTGTTTGTGTGTGTGCTCGTGTATCCGTGTTTGTTCCATGTGTTGTGCCCGTTTCGATACACCGTATCGTCCTCTCTCTTTTCCCGCTAACGGAAAGCACAGTGCTCCCTCGATGTCGTGGTCGTTCCACTTTGTTCACTCCCGGGCTTTAGGTCGCTTATGTGTGCTGTTTTTTCCTTGCCGCTTTCCTCGTGCCGTAACTTGCAGATCACCGGCGAGGTGAACTTTGTGATTTTAAACGGCCCATCGAATTTTGGGGCCAGTTTCGCCGCGAAGCCCTCTACTGCCTTGGACAGGTGGTGCTCCTTGACCCAGACCTTGTCCCCAACCTTCGGCTTCCATGGTCGCCTTCGGAGATTGTAGTGACGCGCCTGATCCTGCGCCGCCCTTTCCATGTTTCTCCTGACCAACTCGAAGATTTCCTTTAATTTTTGTGCGTTTTCCGTGGGTGTTTGTGTTTCCTTTCCTGTTACGGTTGTCTGCTCGTCATACAGTGCGTTTGGGAGTCTCGGCTCTCTACCCTGCGTGATAAACGCTGGCGAATAGCCCGTTGTTTCCGCCACACTTGTATTCACGGCCAACTGAAATTCTGGCCATTTTTCATCCCACGTCCTCTGATCGGCTCCGGTGAATTGCGCGATCATTGTTTTCACGGTCCTGTTGGTTCTCTCCGTCGGGTTTTCTTGTGGCGTGTACGGTGCTGTAAACTGTTGTCGGACACCCAGTTCCTCCATGAACTTCTTGAACGCTCTGCTTGTGAACTGCACGCCGTTGTCGGTTATCATCATTTTAGGTACTCCGTATCGTGAAATTATCCGTTCTCTGATGGCCTTTTGAAGGGTTTCCGTGGTTGCCCTTCGCATGGGCACGATTTCGGTCCACTTTGAGAATCGATCCACCAAGACTAGTAGCATCGAATTCCCGTGTTTTGACCGTGGCAGGGGGCCGACGAAATCGGCGCATACCGTGGCCCATGGCTCCTCCGGAATTTGTGTTAGCATTTTTCCGGCTGCCTGGAGTTGGTTAGGCTTGTATTTCATGCAGCTTTCACAGTTCCGCACATATTTCCGTACGTCTCGATGCATACCCGGCCAGTGGTATCTTGCTGCCACTCTTGCAATCGTTTTCCGACTGCCCAGGTGTCCGGCCGTTGGCATGTCGTGATTTTCCGAGATGACCCTTTTTCTCGACTCGGTGGGTACGCACAGCTTCCAGGCGACTACGTCCTCGTTGCCAGCCCTGTGTGGAATATGTCGGTACAGCCGGTTGGCTTCCATCAGATAATCGGGGTATTTTTGTGGATTCTGCGTAACCTTTCCTTGCATTTCCTTTATCCAGGGGCATTGTGTTCGTTCTTGCAGATCGGTTTCCTGCCGTGACAGGGCGTCCGCTACTATGTTAAGCTGGCCCTTCCTGTATGCGATTTCAAAATCGTACTGTTGTAGCTCCAGCGCCCATCTCGCGATTCTGCCGGACGGACTCTCGATGCTATTCAACCACTTCAGGGCCATGTGATCGGTTATCACTTTGAAGTGGTAGCCCGATGGCCCACACGATCGCTAAACATTCTTTTTCTGTTGCAGAGTAATTCCTTTCCGCCCCGTTCAAGGATCGGCTGGAGTAGGAAATCACCCGCTCACCCTGGTCCGAATGTTGTGTGAGAATAGCACCGAGGCCGTAATCGCTGGCGTCTGTTTGGAGTACAAACGTTTTGCTGAAATCGGGGCATGCCAGGATTGGATCAGCAACTAGCCTGGCCTTGACGGCTTCGAACGCTTGCTGGTGATCGTTCGTCCATTCCCATTTTGCTTTCTTCCGGAGGAGTGCGTTCAAGGGCTGTACTATGGTGGCAAAATCTGGTACGAATCGCCTATACCATGATGCCACCCCCAGATACTGGCGCAGCTCCTTAACGTTTGCCGGTGGCTTCAGCTGAGCTATAGCCGAGACCTTCTCCGGGTCCGTCCCAATGCCTTGGTCTGTGATTCGATGCCCTAAGTATTGCAACTCCTTCCTGAAGAATTTACACTTATCAGCATTTACTTTCAGGTTTGCTGCCCGCAGTCTTCTAAACACCTCTTTTAGGTTCTGCATGTGTTCCTTTATGGTCCGTCCGATGACGATAATGTCGTCTTGATACGCAAAAGCGTGCGGCATCATCTCGGGCCCTATGACCTGGTCCAACGCTCTTTGGAATGTCGCCGATGCCGAGTGTAGTCCGAATGGCATGACTCTCCATTGGAATAGACCTTTTCCCGGGACTGTGAAGGCTGTGTACTGCCTGCTGTCCGCCTCCAAGGGTATCTGCCAGTACCCGTCCTTTAGATCCAAGCTGCTGATGTACTTGGCTTCTCTCAGCTGGTTCAGGATGTAGTTTATCATTGGCATCGGATACGCGTCCTTAACGGACTTTGCGTTTATTTGCCGGAAATCTACGCACAACCTCCATTTCCCTGTCTTCTTCCTGACCATGACGATTGGTGAGCTATAGGGGCTTTTCGATGGTTCTATGCAGCCTTTTTCGAGTAGCTCGTCGACCTTGGAGTTAATTTCCCTTTGCATCTTGGGATTCTTGGGATAATACCTTTGTTTGACCGGCTGATCATCTTTCATGGTGATTTTGTGCACAGCTACGGTCGATGTTCCTTGTATATTCTCCAAATCTGCCAATTCTGTTTTTAGGAATTCAGCTACGTCCTCTTCCGTGAATTCTTTTGGCGTTTCCGTGACCGCGACGGACAGTCTTTCCTCTGTGCCGTTTTGTTCCCTGTTTCTTGGTGGTATTTCCACCCGAAGTCCAGCGCATTCCATTTTTGCTTCTATTGTAGTGAGGAAATTCCATCCTAGCACCAGGGCGTCTATGATTCCAGGAAGGATCAGCAACTGTATTACCACAGTTCTCGTGCCGAGTCCTATTCCTATTTCCAGCTGCGAGGTGATGCTTCCGCACCGTCCGTCTGCCATCCGTACTTGCCTCCTCGTGGGCCTGACCTGTCCTGCCGCCTGTCCGCCAGCTCCTCGCTTATAAAACTAGCCGTGGAGCCGGTGTCCACCGTGGCCTTCAGCCTCTTCCCGGCTATGAGCACTGTGGCGGACAGTTGCATTTCTTCCGCCTTCAGGTCGCCCATTAAATCTGAGGGACAGTGCCTCGCGAACCCTAGTTGCCTCTCGGCGCACCTTCTGCAGACTGCTCCTTGCTCCCTTCGAGTGGCTGCTGGGTGCGCGAACTCTCTTCGTGCTGTTCCCGGGTGTTCGAACTCTCTTCTTGCGGGTACGGGGTGCGTCCTGGTCTGTGGGGTGTTGGCCTCCTCGAACTCCCTCCTTTGCTGGTCCAACTCCTCGAAGTCGTCTGCCAGTGCCATCAGAGCGTCCAGGTCCTTGCACTCGTACGGGCGAATGAATATCCGCAGCGCCGGTGTGCTGTTCTCTATTATCCTTTGCAGGACCTCTTCTCGGGACATATCCAGGGGCCGCATCAAGGTCTGCATGTCTACCATGCAGTCTTTAAAAGACTCACTGTAGGCTTGTTTCCTCTGCCTGACCTGATCGGCTAGCTTCACCATGAAGCCCCTGGGCAGGAAGAATTCCTTGAAGCTCCGGGAGAAGTCTGCCCAGGTCTCCCAGAATCTGTTGTTGGCGATAAACCATTTGAGGGCTCTTCCCTGCAGGAGTTCCGGCATCGCTCTGGGGATTAGATCGGCGTCGAGCCCGTACGTCACCGCTGACCACTCTACTTGTTCTAGGAACTCCAGGGGTTTATCGTGGCCGTCGTACCTGAAGGTCCACTCTCGCACCTGCTTCGCCACCTTGGCATAGTCCGGCACTTCTGTCTTGGCCCTGTCCTTCCTTTGATTGGAGTCCTCCTGCCTTTCCCGACTGTTCTCCCTTTGAGTAGAGTTTCGTCGCTCCTGGTTGCCGGCGTCCCTGAGGCTTTGGACGTCCAAACTGCTCACCAAGCCCTCTGCGCTTGTGATTTTCATCTCGGGAGTCTTCTTTTCGTATTCCTTTTCCAACGCTTCGAGGATGGCAACTGTCTCCGGTTCTTTGATTGTGCGGTCTATGAACTCCGACAGTGCTTTTCTCATGTCATCCACGAGACCCTCTAGCCTGATTCCAAGGGCGGCTGCGATGGCGGGAAAGTCATCCCTTTTGAGGGCATACAGCCACGACTTGCCCATCTTCTATCTGCTTTCTTGATCAGGACAATCACGCTTGGGCGCCAAATGTAACGAACTGTTTTGAACTGTTTGATCGCTACGTAAACGCCGCGACCAGCTCAGAGATATTGTGTGTTCGTCCCACCAAATTTGTATTGCGTGATTGCCCGTGACCCAAGAAAATGCAGTGATATCCGATTGGGACAAATCGGAAAACTTTATTAAGTTTTTCTTTTCGCTGGAATTGGGTTCTTCGTCAGCTGGCTGTTGCGGCTCGCCTGGTCGGCGACGTGCCTTCCTCGGCTCAAGATTCACTTCGTGCGTTTCTCGGCGGCGCTCCTCGACGGCGTCGCTGCTCTCGTATCCCTTCGTGCTACTTGTGGACTCCTGCGGCGTCGTTCTCCAACGGCGTCTCTCCAGTTCCACCCGGCTTGTAGGACTCAAAAGATCTGTACAACCTTCCTTTCGGGTCCGACCAGAATGATCCTAGGATAACCTGTGTCGTCGTGTTCCCTGAGGTCGGTCTGGCTCTAGCCTGAGAAACAAATGTCCCGACAGGTCAAATCCGAGGATTCATCCTTATCGTCAGTCCACCGTAACCCCGACGCCTGGCACAAACTCTTGATCCGCGCTACCTTGCCGGTAGCTCGTCCTTCTCTCGATTCTGCTCCTGTCTTGCACTCGTCTTCACTCCAATCTCTGTGTCCTGCAGATCTCACCGTTGCAGTCTCAGCCTTGGCCTAGCGTCTTGACTCTGGTATCTTGATCTGGGCGTAGAGCACTCGGTTGTCACGGTACTCTCACGGCCACGCACTCGATTGAATCCTCGCACTTGTATTCTTGGTCTCTTGTTCACTTGTTGCACTTGTACTTCCACTTTCGTATCTTGGTTGACTGTCCCGAGCTGCGCCTGCGCCGTCCCTTTTATAGGCAGCGGCGGGGTCCCGTTATTTCCCTTTTTGCACACGGCTCGCTAGGGTCCAATGTCCAAGGGTGTCCCGTTAGTTCCCTTGCACACGGTACGCATCGGGTCCAAGGTCCAAGATGTCCCGTTAATTCACGGTGCATCCTCTTTGCGCCGGTTCAAAGTCCACGGCTTTACCGTTCGACCTCATTGCCCTTTGGCGGCGTGGGTCCAAGGTCCAGCGCGGCACCGTTATTTCACGGTCTCTCCGCTTTGGCCGGGTCCAAGGTCCAGTATTTACCGGTGGACCTGAATGCCCT
>JBAMCF010001078.1:0-18161 GCA_037075285.1 Drosophila lutescens
GTCAACTTATACAATAGTTAAATTATGTGAATTAAATACACCACCAAAAATATCTCATATGATAAATAATAAATGTTTTCTTAAGTCAAAAATGTGTTATTTAAAAATGTTTAAATGTTAAGTGTTAAATGTTTGAAATGTAATTAAATATAATATGCAAAAGAAAAAAAAACAAGTTATGTACATTTTATTTTCAGGTTAATGTAAAACTTCCTTTAAAGAAATATTATTTCTTAAATCAAGAAAAAAAATTTCTTGAAAGGAAATTTTAACAAGAAAGGGTCCACCTTTAAAACAAGAATGGCTTTTCTTGTTTTAAGAAATATTTTTTCTTGTTTAAAAGGTGCTTTTCTAAAAAACCATTTATTGTTTTAAGAAATTTAATTTCTTGTCTTCAGAAATTTAATTTCTTGAAACAAGAAAGAAGCAACCTTTGAAACAAGAATGGCTTTTCTTAAATTTCTTTCTTTGCTTTCTTTTAATTTCTCTGAAATTCGATTTTCAACCCTTCCATCCTTGTGTTCTACCTGTCTTGCTCCTGTCTCTGTCTTTTGACCAATGTGATTGTATTTTGGCTATTATTAACATTACATTATTTCAAAAAATGTTGTTTATCTTAAACCAAATATTTGATATCCCAATAATTCTATATTTTCCAAATGTGGGAAGGCCAAGAAAAAGGTTTTTGATACCTGCAACTACATACTGAGTTTGGAAATCACCTTATGTCATATGAAGTTCAACAGACCTTGTGTTATACAATATTAAATTATGTAAATTAAATACACCACCATTAATAACTCGTATGCTTAATAATAAATGTTTTCTTAAGTCAAAAGTGTGTTATTTAAAAATGTTTAAATGTTAAGTGTTAAATGTTTGAAATGTAATAAAATATAATTAAAAAAAAAAAGTTACATTTTACTTCCAAGGTTTGTAAAACATCCTTTCAAGAAATATTATTTTTTAAATCAAGAATTGCTTTTCTTGTTTTAAGAAATATTTTTTCTTGTTTAAAAGGGGCCTTTCTAAAAAACCATTTCTTGTATTCAGAAATTTAATTTCTTGAAACAAGAAAGAGGCCACCTTTGAAACAAGAATCGCCTTTCTTGTTTCCAGAAATTTTTTTTCTAGTTTTAATGGTGGCTTTCTAAAAAACCATTTCTTGTTTTTAGAAATTTAATTTCTTGCTTCAATAAATATTTTTTCTTTTTTTTAATGGTGCCTTTCAAAAAAACCATTTTTTGAAACAAAGGTGGGGTCGCCTTTGGCAAAAATTCAAGAAAGAATTTTCTAGATTTTAAGGAAATTCTTCGATTTTTTTTATGAGTGTAGCAGTAGTGCTCCCGCCTTCACTTTTTTTATGTTGGTTGTTGTAATGTAGTTGTAATTAGTCCAATAGTACAATTATAATAAATAAAATATTACCTGAAGAAGATAAATTACAACAACAAACCTTTTAAAACTATTTTGACCGCATCTGTTGTTAAAGGGATGTTGAACTAATAAGCTTTTTTAATGCAAAAGAAAATAAGAAATTTTGGGTTGGTTTATCCTTGTTAACAAATTATTATCGAAAAAGTACAGCAGGCGAGACGAGAATACGTTTTATGCCGAGATCAGAATTCATACTGAGTTTACGAAGGGTCAGCCAGCCGAATGCTGGGCCCAAAAATGCAAGTTACAACAAATGAGACAGATAGATAGAGAGAGATGCCTTTCGCGATGCAACTGATACAAGAGTACAGATTTACAAGTTAATTAGCTGCTGCGGCTGCGTGACCCGACAAAGGTGAAATTTGTATTTTCATAATATATTTGTGATCCTCTTTAAAATCCTTGTAAACGGAACAATAGTTGCGCAAAATTTTAAGAAATTTAAAAAACGTTACATCTTAGATTTTCAAGACAAAAAGAAAAAATACCACAAAAAAAATTATATTGTATGTTTTTTATTCATTAACGATGACTTACAGGTGAGCAATTACACATAAATCTGTGCAATATATTGGGTTGTCAAAAAAGTCCTGCGGTATTTTTATTATATTATTTTTTTCTTTTTTTACATCGAGCTTTTAAGTGACTTAAAGCATCTTCAAATAGTTTATAACGGCTTGATGACTTAAGCCAAGCTCTTGACCGATACTACGGCTACCACTATGCCGGTTTTATCGCAATTTTCTACGACAGGCCTTCCGGAGCGTGGCGCATCTTCGAACACCGCTACACCAGAGCGAAAACGTTGAAACCATCGTTGTGCGGTGGAAATGAACACTGTATCAGGTCCATAAACTGCACAAATATTATGGATCCGCATCCGGATCTTGCACCAAGTGATTACCCCTTGTTTCTGTCCATGGCGAACGCGCTTGATAGTCTGAAGTTGGCCACAAGAGAGTCCTGTGAAAATTGGCTCTCCGAGATTTTTGCCAATAGGGAAGCGAGCTTCTTTGAGAGGGGCATTATGAAGTTGTCATCTCGTTGGGAACGCGTTATCAAACAAAACGGCGCATATTTGACTTGAATCGCATTATTGTAACTTTATGAACAAATGAAAATTCAATAAAAATACCGCAAGACTTTTTTGACAACCTAATATATATAAAACTGAAAATAAATATTAAAATTTACTTTATAAAAAATAAATATTATTTCGACAAAGTGACCTGTTAGCAAGAAAAATAGTGGTTTCAAATTCAGGAATAAATCTCGGTTATATCAAAATGTATCATTTTAGACCCCAAGTTTGTTCGCCAATATTGTTTAGAATTCTTAAAGATTACGTTCCCCCTATACGATATGTCACTTTTTTCGGGCCCATACAAATCGACCCGCCCTAATATATACTCTATAGAGTCTGAAATATCTTCTCTACTGCGTTCCAATCTTCTGACTGGAATCATTATACCCTCTGCCAGATTATGATAAATGCGCCCGATTGCTGCAAGTAGGCCACGCGTTGCCATCCATCCAAAAGATTGAAGTTGAGATTGGTCACATCTGGCTCGACGAAAGATGAAGGCGGCCCACCATTTAAAAAATGTGCTGGGGTTAATACATCCAGATCAGCGGGGTTTTCTGAAATCGAGACTAATGGTCGAGAATTAACAACCGCCGAAATGTGACACACCGCAACTCCTCAAAGGCTAAAACAGCAGTGCCAACAGCGCGGTAAAAGTGATGCTTAGCGATCTTCACAGCCGCTTCCCAAAGACCGCTAAAGTGTGGCGACCTAGGAGGAATGAAACACCAATCAATAGCCTCCGCCAGGCAAAAGTCCAATGTAGCTTTCTGATGATCATTGCTGAGGAATAGACGCCTTAGTTCGAGCAATTCATTGCGAGCGCCGACAAAGTTGGTTGCATTATCAGACCAAATCTGCCGTGCCTTTCTTCTAGTGCATATAAATCGTTTAAAGCCATGTAGAAATGACACCGTAGAAAGATCCTTAATCAACTCCAAATGAATAGCTTTTGTGGCGAAACAAATGAAGACACAAACGTAGCATTTTACTGGAGGCTTGCTTCGTATTTCTGACTTGTAGGGAAATGGTCCGCAAAAGTCAATGCCGGTGACTTCGAATGCATGAGATCCATCGAGTCGTTCCTTTGGAAGGTCCGCCATTATATGCTCCACTAGTCGAGGCTTCATTCGATATCATCTAATACATTTGTTTACTGCCTTCATCACCGTCTTCCTCCCCCAATAGGCCAATATTGGGATCGAATTATGCCGAGTAGCGCCCGTGGCCCAGTGTGCAGATTGCTTTCGTGAAAGTGAGTAATAATGGCAGCAGTGACCGAATGACTCCGTGGTAAGATAATTGGATGGCGACCACTAAAATCCAGCGAAGAATTCTTTAGCCAGCCATCCACTCTAAGAAGCCCAAATTGATCAACGAATGGCGACAGAGATGCGATCGAGCTGGATGTGTGCAGAATCCCTTTGACTGCAACGATTTGATGTCGTCCCATAAATGTGAGCGCTGGACCAGACGAAGCAACAGCCGAGTACCGCATTGAAGATCGGACACCGTGAGCGTAGGGCGACGGATGCGATTACTAAACTTGTAGACGTATCCGAAAACTCTTTGAAGGGCAGCAAAGGAATTGGCAAATTTTGAACTAGCCACTATGTCTTCGTATGGAGATTTTATTAGAGGAATCTTTCGGCGAACCTCAAGCGTTGGCCTTTCAGCAATGATTGGGGCCGGCCAGTCAGCTTTGGGGCCACAAAGAATTTTGGTCCATGTGCCCAGAAAGGAGACTCGTTAAGCTGGATTTAATGAAATTGGAACATATCGCCACTCTACTGACTCAGGTAGCTCTTGAATGGCAGCTACAAGGTTCGCTACAAAAATGTTGAGCCTGGAGGGCTCGTTTCGGATCCATGAAAGCGCAACAGCAGAGTCGCTCCAGCAGTATAACTTTCCTTCAAATGCCTTAGTCCCAGCCACTTCTGCGATGAGCCTAGACAGGAGTTCACAAAGTTCCAGCTTGGGCACAGTGAGTGTTTTTAAGGGGGCTACCCTTTACTTTGAGCAAAGCAATTGAGATCGGCCGTTGCAAACGATGTAGACACAGGCACCATATGCTTCTATGCTGGCATCACAAAATCCATGAATCTCACTCTCAGAGTTTGGAGAAAGAACCAGCCGAGGAAATGACGCATACCTAATCTGCCCAAAACTCGTGCATATAGCACTCCATTCCGTATTCCGTATTTTGTGATCAAAGGTCCAACCAATCCGAGAGGATCGTAAAATTGCGCTATTGCAGACAGGACAGATCGCCTGCAAGGTCTTGATGCTGACTGTAAGACCGAAAAGGAAAACAGTAATTGGTCAGAAACTGGATCCCAAGCGAGACCTAGGATTTTTGCAAAATCAGTGCCATCATCAAACTTCCAATAAGACTCCTTATCCTTGTCTGCAACTCCATCCAAAACAGCTGACACATTCCAGCACCACTTTCTAAGCTTAAATTTTCCCTTGGCTAGAAGTTTTGATGTTTGATCCATAATGATGACTGCTTCTTCCTTGGATTCGGCTCCAGATATCAAATCATCCACATAAAAATCGCGACGAATGACCTCAGCCCCAAGCGGAAACGCTGTATGATGCTGGCTTCGTGCCATAAGTAACGGTGTCTAGCTTAAACACCCGCAATTGATCCTGGTGAATCCCTCCACAAAATGCATTGCAAATAGCTGTCCTCAGGCTGAACCCTAACACAACGGTACATTTTGCAAATATCTATTGTGATTGCCACCGGGTGTGAACGAAACCGAAGAAGAATCTGGAACAGCTTATGTTGAATTACAGGGCCTGCCATAAGAACATCGTTGAGAGAATACCCTGAGGAACTGGCCGTCGATCCATCAAAAACTACGCGGAGCTTTGTGGTAGAGCTATCTTCCTTTATGACGCAATGATGAGGCAAGCAGTATCGGCACAACCCGCTGTCAGAGGCAGACACTGATGACATATGTCCTAGATCAAGGTATGCCATGCTCCATATTGAGCCTTCAAGGCTGGCTGACGATTTAGCTTTCTCTCTAGGGACAAGAATCTTCGATAAGCTTGCTGGTAGGACTCTCCCAAGAGGTCTAGATTGAGCTTGGCAGGTAGCCGAACAGAATAATCTCCAGCTGGCAAACGAACAACATGTCTTACGAAATGTGCTTCACAATCCAATTCTTCCTTAGTAGCGCGTATGATTGGCTCGTCGCAGCTTTCCACTTCCCAAAATCGTCGAAGAAGATCATCTAACCGATCGAAACTATTCTCCCAACTAGCGAGGGGTAACTCTTGAGACGACAATAAGGACGAGCCATTGGAGAGGCCATAACCTCCAGAAGCAACCCAACCCAGACGAGTCTTTTGAAGTATGGGTAATCCATGTGGGAGCTTAATTTGGCCAACGCATAACATCTCGTACAAGAGGCTGGCTCCGATTAAAAGGTCCACCCGCTGGGGAGTATAAAACCAGACCAATTTGCATAACCTCCAGCGAATTTTGGAATCTCAAGTGGAGGCAGTAATGTTGCCCTATGTCGAGGCTGACGCTGCTGGAGGCGGAAAGCTTCGGGAGGGATGCCGTCAGCAAGAGTTCTTCGAGTTCACAGAGAACCTTTTTAAATGTTCCTTGAAGCTCATTAATCAGCTCCAACCTCACGTGGAGCCCGGATTCGTCGCATGAAGTTAACGCCGCACTTAATAGGGAATCCACTATGCGCTCCACTCTATTAAATAAGCTTTATTTGCTTTGCGCTTTAAAAATATCACCCTGTTTTCGTCAGCGGTAGCATCTCCAACAATTCCCGTAGGCATGGCTACAGCAACAGCAACAGCACCAGCAGACGAAATGCCAGAAATTCGGTTTCAGCGGGAAGATGAATGCAAAGCAAACGAGGAAATAACGGCCCGTTACTTGGCTATGTACGCTCCAATGTATAACTAATTTTTCACCTTTTATGCAAATTTCCGCAAACACAAAACTGCTATTTATTTATAGCGCTCACTGCATTCAAGGCTTTATTTTTGCGACAAATGATTTCTTGCCAATGCACCGCAGCCGCAACAACGAAAAGTCAATAAATAGACTTATGTATGTGATTTGCACTTTTTTTTTTTTTAATTTAATTTATTTATTTGTTTTATCCCGATGCGACAAGACTAGGTCTTATAAATTATTACATCGGTCACTTTGGAAAAATCAATAATAGGGTATTTTACAAAACTTTAAATCTAATACAAAATTTATAAAGAGGAATACAAACAAGAAAGGAAGCTAACTTCGGCAAGCCGAAGTTTATATACCCTTGCAGTTAAAATAAAAAGTCAAAGAAAGCAATGTACATTTTTATTTTTAACAGTGAACTTAACGCTTTGTTCCGTTTTCTTTAGAGTATTTCAAGGCGCTAATTGTTAACGATATACAGTGGCGGCATTTTGAATTATTTGTAGAAATTTTTAACAATTTTTCAAATAAAACTTTTGATATTGTTGAGCCGAACACGTTTTTTCACGTTTTCACGTTGATCTGTTTTAGCGTTAAGCTGAACCGAAAACTTTTTTATTATTTATTATTATTATTAGCTTTGAACTTAACTCTGAGCACTGAACTGAACACATGAACACTTTGAACTAATTGTTCAAAATCACCACGCCTACATAAAATTTAAAATAAAAAATCGTACTATTCCTATGGGAGCCTTAAGATATAGTGGTCCGATCCGGCTAGCTCCGACATATGTACTACCTGCAACAGAAAGAAGACTTTTGGGAAAGTTTCATTGCGATAGCTTTAAAACTGAGAGACTAGTTCGCATAGAAACGGACAGACGGACATGGCTAGATGGACTCGGCAATTGGTGCTGATCAAGAATATATATAAAGTATATATATTCGGAAACGTCTCCTTCACTGCGTTACAATATCTGACTGAAATTATAATACCCTCTGCAAGGGTATAAAAATAAACAAAGGAAAAAATAGTAACATTTAACATTAAATAATTAAAATTAAACAGATAAAGTGCAATAGTAATAGTATTAAGATGATGTTGTGCTTTTCATGTAATTGGTAAGCTCTTTTTAAAATTGCGTTGCGTGATTTGCACTTAATATTGTTTGTGTACGAAATTCGTACTACGAATCACGTCGGGGTCACCAATGTTGAACTAATAAGCTTTTTTATTAGTTAATGCAAAAGAAAATAAGAAATTTTGGGTTGGTTTATGCTTGTTAACAAAATATTATCGAAAGAGTACAGCAGGCGAGACGAGAATACGTTTTATGCCGAGATCAGAATTCATACTGAGTTTACGAAGGGTCAGCCAGCCGAATGCTGGGCCCAAAAATGCAAGTTACAACAAATGAGACAGATAGATAGAGAGAGATGCCTTTCGCGATGCAACTGATACAAGAGTACAGATTTACAAGTTAATTAGCTGCTGCGGCTGCGTGACCCGACAAAGGTGAAATTTGTATTTTCATAATATATTTGTGATCCTCTTTAAAATCCTTGTAAACGGAACAATAGTTGCGCAAAATTTTAAGAAATTTAAAAAACGTTACAGCTTAGATTTTCAAGACAAAAAGAAAAAATACCACAAAAAAAATTATATTGTATGTTTTTTATTCATTAACGATGACTTACAGGTGAGCAATTACACATAAATCTGTGCAATATATTGGGTTGTCAAAAAAGTCCTGCGGTATTTTTATTATATTATTTTTTTCTTTTTTTACATCGAGCTTTTAAGTGACTTAAAGCATCTTCAAATAGTTTATAACGGCTTGATGACTTAAGCCAAGCTCTTGACCGATACTACGGCTACCACTATGCCGGTTTTATCGCAATTTTCTACGACAGGCCTTCCGGAGCGTGGCGCATCTTCGAACACCGCTACACCAGAGCGAAAACGTTGAAACCATCGTTGTGCGGTGGAAATGAACACTGTATCAGGTCCATAAACTGCACAAATATTATGGATCCGCATCCGGATCTTGCACCAAGTGATTACCCCTTGTTTCTGTCCATGGCGAACGCGCTTGATAGTCTGAAGTTGGCCACAAGAGAGTCCTGTGAAAATTGGCTCTCCGAGATTTTTTCCAATAGGGAAGCGAGCTTCTTTGAGAGGGGCATTATGAAGTTGTCATCTCGTTGGGAACGCGTTATCAAACAAAACGGCGCATATTTGACTTGAATCGCATTATTGTAACTTTATGAACAAATGAAAATTCAATAAAAATACCGCAAGACTTTTTTGACAACCTAATATATATAAAACTGAAAATAAATATTAAAATTTACTTTATAAAAAATAAATATTATTTCGACAAAGTGACCTGTTAGCAAGAAAAATAGTGGTTTCAAATTCAGGAATAAATCTCGGTTATATCAAAATGTATCATTTTAGACCCCAAGTTTGTTCGCCAATATTGTTTAGAATTCTTAAAGATTACGTTCCCCCTATACGATATGTCACTTTTTTCGGGCCCATTCAAATCGACCCGCCCTAATATATACTCTATAGAGTCTGAAATATCTCCTCTACTGCGTTCCAATCTTCTGACTGGAATCATTATACCCTCTGCCAGATTATGATAAATGCGCCCGATTGCTTGAAACTAGTTTGAGTTGAAACGGACAGACAAACGAACATGGCTAGATCGACTCATTTAGTGATGCTGATCAAGAATATATATATTTGATGTGCTCGGAAACTTGTTCTGCAAGGGTATAAGAATAAATAAAATCTAATATCTCAACTATACTGCTCTACAAGACCCGAATATAAATAAATATATATATATAAAAACAAGAAAGGAAGCTAGCTTCGGCCTGCCGAAGCTTATATACCCTTGCAGATAAAAGAAATACCTTTTTAAGTTGTCAGAAATCAAAACGCCTACTTCCTGCAAAGTTACAATGAATTTTCTTATATTTGTTTGATTATTCGTATGGGAGCCTTAAGATATAGTGGTCCGATCCGGCTCGCTCCGACATATGTACTACCTGCAATAGAAAGAGGACTTTTGGGAAGGTTTCATTGCGATAGCTTTTAAACTGAGAGACTAGTTCGCATAGAAACGGACAGACGGACAGACGTACAGACGGACAGAAGGACAGACGGACAGTCGGACATGGCTAGATGGACTCGGCTATTGGTGCTGATCAAGAATATACAACTTTATGTGGTCGGAAACGTCTCCTTCACTGCGTTACAATATCTGACTGAAATTATAATACCCTCTGCAAGGGTATAAATATATATATATATATATATATATATATATATAAATAGTAAAAAAGAATACTTACGAGTTGCTGCTGAGAATTTGAGTCAAGTTGCTTTCCGACATGTATTGTTTTTACGGAATATGCCTCGGATAAAAGCACTTCGATATTTAAGTCTTTCAAATCGCTAATCCAAATATCACTAGATGTTTCGAAAATTGATGTAAGATGGTTGGGAAGATTTGTATAGATATCCTTAACAAATCCTAAAAATAGTTGAATCTAGAAGAAATAAATATAAGACGATCAGTGAAATTTTTAAAGCTATATATTGATGTAAATATTTTATTTTAAATTATCACAGTAAGCTCTTACATACGGACGGACGGACATTGCTAGATCGACTCCGCTAATGATCCTGATCAAAAATATATTCACTTATAGGGTCTACCTATTACATACTTTTCCCCAAATACAATATTCACTTTTACTCTACTAGTAAGGGTATAAAAATTGTGGTAAGCCTAAAATGGTTAAAAGTATTATAACAATTTAAAAAATAATTTTCGCGCCACTGCTAAAAAAAATTGTGTTGTAATTGTTTGCATTCTCCAATTATTCAATGTCTTGTGTTTTGATGCCCGAATGAAAATTTTAACTGAAATGGTATGTGTTTCGTCATTACCTATCGATTGACCAACAAAAAGTTTGCCTGCCCACAAGCATTCTTAATGCTATAACCTGTCTAGCGCTTAAATTTGTGCCTTGCATGACAAGTGGTACCACTTCCCTCCGGTAGGTCGCGCCGTGGCAAATTTTAGACTTGGTCAACAGAGTGAATTCTTGTTTTTAACCTAGTTAGCTGAGTAAAGGGTACCTAATAGTCGAGGTACTCGACTATAACATTCTATTTTGTTTTTTATTTAATTGACTTTAGGTTAAAATCACAACTTTTTATATTACCACTTCATTAAAATAGGTTAGACAATTTAAATTAATACTTTGTAAATTGTTTCAAACAAAATCCGTTATGTATTGATCAATTTGGTCAATACTTTGCTATTTTTAAATATCTTTAATCAATAATGTTAATAAAATTTTATATTTATTTTTGAAGTAAAGATGAATTCACACAAAACAAAAATGTACATATAAATCAAATTAATCACTATGGATGGCAGTCCATGTAGTGACGAAGCGCACCAGGAGAGTGTGCGAAGGCGACTACTATTATATAGCCGCAAAATTGAAAATCTGCTGTGATAGTCCGATCGTAATGAGTAATACACCAATCGAAAGGTATTGCAAAAACTTAAAGGATTGCATACCAAGACTTTAAGAAAATCAATTGGCTTGGGAGAGAGAGCAGTGAAAGTGAAAAAGTTCAAATTTCGAAATTTGGGGCTGTTGGGGCCGGTGGAGATAAATGTGTTGTGTTGTGTTAGTTGTGTTCCTATTGAAAATACCCGTCGAATGAGGGGTCATATGATAAAATCCGACGCTCCGTTCAAAAGTTATAGCCAAAATAAGATTTTCTTCTTCTTCCCAAAATGAAAATTTAATTCTGTTTGTCAGTTTGTCCACTTGTCCAAAATATGTTTTTTAAGTTCTGAAAATTTGATATGACGTTCATCACATCGATATAAAAAACTTTTGTTCTACCACTTTTGGAAAAACTCGCTAGTTTAGCGGAAAAACAGCTATAAATAGCTAAAATTCGGAAAGCCGTAACCTCTATACTACTAAAGCTACAGACTTGTGCTGCATCTCGTTTGAAAGGTATTTTTAAATGCTACAAACGCCTTATATATGCAATTTGTGTAAGTGTAATAGTTAAAAAGATATGAACAAAAGAAAATTTTTTAAAACTTTTTTTTTTAGCTTAGCTTTAGCTTTTTTTTATTTTTCTCAAAAACGGCTCTAACGATTTTCTTTAAAACTTGAAACTGTATAGCCCTTGAGATTCCTTAAATTTTGGTATATAACACATTACTGTAAAAAGTCACGTTTAAAAGTTATTTAGAAACGAAAATACCCACTTTTGCCAGCTCGTAAGAATTAATGCTGCCCAACGGCCGTTCATTTACAAGCCGAACAGATTTGGCCAAAAACAAATTTTACATTTTTGATTTGCCTGAAACTTTTTTACATGTTCTATTCGGAAAATGAGCAATCACGTGTATCAGGATTTGTCCGAAAAAAATTTTTTTTTTATTTAGAATTTTTTAAAGTTTTCCAAAATTTGACAAATTTGAAAAAGTACCCTCTCATTGAAAATCTTTATCTCCGGTTATATGAATCCGCGTGACTTCATGCCTTATGCTTTAATTCCTCTAAAACCTCTTCTTAAAAGAAAAAAAGTTTTTAGTTTCTTAAAAATAAAAACAAATTAAGGTTCTAAAAAATTTTTAAATTTAAATTTAAATTTTTTTTTTTATATTTCAATGTATGCGCCATATTGTTAGTTACAATCGGTTTTTGTAAACAGTTGGAGCCATTTTTAGTTTTTAAAATAACGATTTTTTTTAACAAGGCCTCTGCTTTTTTCTATGAAAACACGTCGCAGCAAGTAGGGCTACTCTCTCACTCGTATCGGATCCTTATGGAATTCATGTTTTCTCATCGTTTACTAGTCAGTCATTTAACAATTTTTAATGATTAAAAGTGAAGTTTGAAGTGTTTTAACAATTTCTGAATGACAAAAAGTAATTTGTTATGTGTATGTGCTATCCAAACTGTATTTTAGGGTCAAGGAATCGTTAAAATTGTTTTAAACCGTTCCATTAATGCAATTCTTAAATAAATAATTAAATTTAAATGTACCAATATATTAGCTCCTATGAAAGCAAAAGTAAAAAATACAAAACATCTGGTATCAAATAAAAACACCTCTTAACGAGGTAAAAAACTAGTGACGATCGCACCTTCAACGTACAAAAGTTCTGATATCAACATTTGTGACGAAAAATTATTACACTCGTCATTAAATACACTTTCTAAAATTTTCTCATTCGGCACGCTGCAATAGAAAATGCCTGTGAAGGGAAAAAGGCTGGAATAGTTTGCTAGGGCGGGCCGAATGAGAAAATATTAGAAAGTCTATTCAATTTTTTTTTCATGTACTTTTATATGTCATTAAATTTTTCTATCCCTATGTCAGAGTATTTCTCTTTCTATGCCCGTGCTCAAATAAAATTAAAACAGTGTAAGCTTAAACGTAAATATTGTTTTCATATAATATCTTGAAATAATACCTACTCTCTAAAATTAAAACTTGAAATAAAGTCGAATTTATTTTTGGAAAGTCCATGCAATAAAAAAAAAGGAACCGATTAACCAGCCGTGGGCTATGCGAAAGGCGATCATGGTAGGTTGGGATAAGGACTCTGAATACCACTGTAGTGTCCTCGATCGACCGTTGTCCTTGGACTTGAGTGCCATTCCTTACCTATTTTTCCTCCTGTTTTTCAATTTTCCCCCTTTTTTCTGGCAGCCGCACGCGATATTAGGTCTATATAGGGTAGAGGTCTGTAAGTTTGGAAGGTCTGTAAGTTGGGACGATCTGAAAGTTGGGACACAACTTTTCCAATAAAAAAATATTTAAAAAAAATTTTAAGTCTGTTTTAGTAAAAAAAAAAGACTTTTGGGTGAAACATTAGAACATTTTGCACCAATAAGTTTATTTTCACTTTTTTTCAAAACTCAATAAAAACCTAACAACGTGCTTAAACTAAATTGGTGAGAGGTTTACAATTTAAAAAAAAACAAGAGAGAACGCTATAGTCGGGTTGGTGTCCCGACTATCTAATACCCGTCACTCAGCTAAAGGAAGTGTGAAGGCAGCACTCGACTATCTAATAATCGTAACTCAGCTAAAGAGAGTGCGAGGGAGATAGATATATAAACAATTTTGATTGCGTATAACTTTTTAATGAATGGTCCGATTTGAAAAATGTCTTCTACATTTCGATGGGTATTAATAAACACTATAAAATTGCGTTTATATATTTTTAAAATCTTAAAAGATGCGGCCTCCAGACACATTTGAAAATCGTTTATGGTGATTGTGGGCGTTAGGGGGGGCGTGGCACCTCGATGAAACAAACTTGCGCTGCGTAGGAAGCCCAAGAATATGTGTGTGAAATCTCAACCTTCTAGCTTTTATAGTTTCCGAGATCTCAGCGTTTAACGGACAGACAGACAGAGAGACGGACAGACGGACATGGCTATATCGCCTCGGCTAGTGACCCTGATCAAGAATATATATACTTTATGGGGTCGGAAACGCTTCCTTCTCCCTGCTACATACTTTTGCACGAATACAATATACCCTTTTGCTCTACGAGTAACGGGTATAATCAGCTTAATTTGGCAATCAGAAAAAAGTTATTCATTTTTTCCCGAAACTACAGATTTTGTGTAAGTTGGCGCACTTGAGCGTGTAAGTTGAGACACCAGTTTGCATACAAAAAGGCCTCAGCCCGACAGAGGTAGCATTCTGCCTAGTAAATTTCTTTAATATTAGGAGAAATGTGAATGTTCAAAGAGCCGCTTGGTTTTAATTGTTATTTGGTCTAAGTTTTAAAAACAAATTATTAAGTTAAGACGAACTAAAATTCATTAAATTAGCCTAAATTAAAGGTTGGGGTACTTTTGGTGTGAGTTTTATTGACTTTTAAAAGTGTCCCAAATTACAGACCAAAATTTTTTTTTGTTTTTCCTGAGGAAAAAAATAAAAAATAAAAAAAAGTTATTCATTTTTTCCCGAAACTACCCATTTTGTGTAAGTTGGCGCACTTGAGCGTGTAAGTTGAGACACCAGTTTGCATACAAAAAGGCCTCAGCCCGACAGAGGTAGCATTCTGCCTAGTAAATTTCTTTAATATTAGGAGAAATGTGAATGTTCAAAGAGCCGCTTGGTTTTAATTGTTATTTGGTCTAAGTTTTAAAAACAAATTATTAAGTTAAGACGAACTAAAATTCATTAAATTAGCCTAAATTAAAGGTTGGGGTACTTTTGGTGTGAGTTTTATTGACTTTTAAAAGTGTCCCAAATTACAGACCAAAATTTTTTTTGTTTTTCCTGAGGAAAAAAATATTTTTTTTGTTTGTTGAAGCTAAAAGACTAACCTTTTAGACTAACCTGCTGCCTGGTCAAAATGGCAGTATAAAAACCAAAGGTGTACCAACCTACAGACCTCTACCCTAAATATGTCTGAAAATGAGCATAAGAGTAGAGGTCAGCAGATTTAACCCACCCCGACTACCGAACTGAGAAGCTAAATTAATTGCGAATTAACCTAACCATCCGCTTCATGTCAACGTTGCATGCTACAACCCTGCAAAATTTAGGCTTTTGTCAAGAGCTAGCCGTTTCAATCAATAGTTTTATTTCAAACCAAAAGGGAATTCACATCGAACAACGGAATTGTTAATATGTTTAAACTTTTTAAAAAATTCACTTTTGAGTCAAAACTGGAACAGGTTGGAATATTATCCCACCAAAGCGATTTCTTACAGACAAGTTTATAGGTCACGCCAAAAAAAATATTTAATGTTTACAAAGGTTTTAAAAACAAAAATGCTTTACTTACTTCGGGGTTAAATGATGGGCGAAAATGTTTATGCAGTTCAATAATAATGCGAAGACTCACAAGAACATTTTCTTCATTGTCAGTTTTTAAAATTTTTAGCATCATAGTTATTATCGACTTGACATGTTGCCTTAAGCTTTCTGTTATAGGCAATCTGTGAATCATCTCCAAAATAAGCTTTCGAATCTGAAATTTGAAGTAATAATGTTTTCGTCAGTTCAAATGTTACAGTTAAAGGAGGAAAAAATTAATAATAGCCAAAACTCTCCCCAGCAATTATTGTCAAATTCTGTCAGTGTTGGACCCTTGAATCACGAAAATGTCTTTAATTTTTTTTTTTAATTTTAAAATGTTTTTGACTTTTTTCTTAATTTCTTCTTAAACGTCTGCTTGTATCCACCCAATTAACCCAGTTTTATTTTAATGACATTGCATGGCAACTAAACTTGCCATACAGATTAATATAATCACCAATTGAATAGTAAAACGGTCCACAGCCACAGAATTGTCAATTTTATCAATCAAATAGTTACCCTCAAACAACAAAATACACACAACTGAATATTTTATAGTAGTATTACTATTAAGTAGTACCCAAAGCAAAAACGAAATATACACTTTGCTATTTATACCCGTTACTCGTATAGTAAAAGTTTATATTGTATTCGGTGAAAAATATGTAACAGGTAGAACGAAGCGTTTCCGAACCTATAAATCAGGATAATTAGCCGCGTCGATCTAGCCATGTCTGATCTAAACTTCTGATAAAAAAAAAACAGAAACTTTGAAATATGTAGAAGACGCGTGAAAACCTTAAACTAAACCGCAGTGTCTCAATATTTGATTTGGTGTTATACCCTCACAAAGGTATAATAATTTAACACAAGTTTGCAACACTTTCTCAAAACTTTTTTTCCAAAAAGAAAATCAGATTAATTTGACAATCATTAAGTTGGGACACTTTGAGTGTGTTAATTGAGACACCCGTTTAGCATACAAAAAGGCCTCAGCCGGAAGTCGCTTTCTGCCCAGCAAATTTTGTTGAAATCAGGGGAAATGTGATCGCCCAAAAGGCCTTTTGGTTTTTTTAAAGTGTGCCAACTTACAGACTTTTTTTCAAAATGTAATTTTTTTACAACTTTTCAAAAAACAAGAGAGAACGCTGTAGTCGGGTGCCCCGACTATCAGATACCCGTTACTCAGCTAGCAGTGCGTGGGAGATGGAAATATAAAACTTTGATTGCGCATAACTTTTTTTTGGAACGATTTTACATTTTAATATGTATTAATAAACACTATAAAATTGCACTTATATATTTTGAAACTCTTAAAAGATGTGGCCGGCAGACACATTTTAAAATCGTTTAAGGCGATTGTGGACGTTAGGAGGGGCGTGGCACCTCAATGAAACAAACTTGCGCTGCGTAATTTTAATGCATGTTGTAAACAATAAATAATACTAAGTTGTTATTGCGATATTTCGGATACAATTTGGAATAAAATGACAATCAGACATCAGAGATCACGCGTAAAAGACTTCAATGTTTTGCTACGAGCCGTAAAAGCAATTAAGCTTCAAAACGTGTCTATTGGCAAGACTGCCAGAGACATAATGAGATACCGCTTACTACTTTAGCACGATATACTCTTACAGTCTTGGAAATTATTAATGCTTCAAAGGGAATTACTGGATATTTAACTCCAAATATGGCAATATGCTTCACAATAGCCGACAGCCGTCGGGTACACAGGGGGACTAACGGGGGATTCGTCCCCTGCCGTAACTGTGTGCACCGATGGTAGTGCGACTATACTCTCCCCGTGAGGGCGGCTGAAGGCAGGTCCATAGTCCATACTATGGATGCTGACGAATCGTAGTCGGGCGGACCTGGGTAGTCTTTAAAGTGCCTACCCTCAAGTCAGGCGTGTCAAGCGACCCGTGCCCACTGACTTTCAGGTTCGCAGCTGAGGGGTAAATCCATCTGTGTTTTAACGGAGCCTTCCCAGGGCTGGGCAACCCTGGGCCGGAAGTCGCCTTGCCGTGGCTTTGGGGCGGAGTTACGGTCGACTTTTTTATAGAGCCCCAACAACCATCAGGCCCGCCGCTCTTGCCTGGTCGAGCATCGCGGGCGATTATGTATTGAAAATGAAACCCAACACCTTAGCTTCGAACTCACGGGGTTGTTAACCAAAAACCGTTTCCGCTACCATCGAGGAAGGGCCGCGAAGCTCCAGCCAGGTGCTCCGGCTCCGATGGGAACGAAGGGGCTGCTAGGACCAGCACCCCACTAGTCACCAAGAACATCAACCCACACAACAGCGGAACCCAGCCGGGTACCAAGGCGCAGCCACTGCTACGCATCAGCAGCGGAAGGCCAAGGTCAGTCGAGCTCGTTTCATAATCGGCAAGATTGCCAAGAATGAGGCAGAGGGCAAGACTGACCAGCGCGATGGTGAGGACGACCGAGCGCCTGGCGGAGATCGTACCTGCGAACACATGAGACGTGCCCGGAGGCCACCAAGCCAACACGAAAAGGGACCGCTCGCACGAGGCAGCGGAGAGCGCACCCAAAACGTGCAAAGGACGCTCAGGGGGAGGCCAAGACCGACCTCCCTTTTGTGAAGAAGGCCAAGATGTTCAGCCACGTAGCCAGAGACAGCCTCGCGTTGGCACTGGTGGACGACCTGCACGACGACGGACGCCTGCTGTCGGAGAAGTGGGAGGATATCGAGGTCAAGGTGGCCGACATGATAGCTGAAAGGCTATCAGCCGTGCCAAATGGTCCGATCCCCTCATTCGACCCGTCGGACATGGTCAGGGG
>JBAMCF010001080.1:0-20507 GCA_037075285.1 Drosophila lutescens
CCATAGCTCGCAAATAACTGTTGACCGATTCGTGCGGTCCCCAAATAACTGTTTTTCTCTGAGACTTTGAGCAAACAATCAGAGAGCAACCGATTGAATTGTTCGTACTGAAATTTTGCTCGCACTCAGCCGACGAACAGTTTTTTCGGCTTTCTTTTGCTCGGCTCGCTTACAGACCGATTGCTCCTGAACGACGTTTCAAAAAGTCTTTTGCGCATGTGTGTGTGCATAGTTCAATTTTACAAGGTTAACGTGCTTGGGCGATATTGCTCTCCCTTTCACTCGCACGTACTTTCAAAGGGAATACATTGTATAGTTGTATTAGTGAAAAGACTTTTTGGGATGACTTTTTCAGTCAATCGGTCTTTTAATAAGTCTCCCTGTGCGAGCGACATTCGTATCTCTCATTGAACGAGGTTCGTAACAGAGCGTCTCACGAACAGCTCAACGTAAAAGGCTCAACCGAAAACCAAAACGAAAGGAAACGAAGTGTGCTGCGCAGAGAGAGAACGAAGGGGCATGCTTTTTTTCGGTTGTTCTCGGGAGTAGAGCGTAAGGAAAAAAACGGTTAACAGTTATTTGCATGCTTTGACAATAACACATTTTCGCATCCCACAAAGAAAACAAAGCTAGAAAACTTAATAACAATTTGATTTATTTTAATAAAATAACATTAAATCATCTTAAAAAGAACTTTACAAAATTGGGAATTAAAATTAATATACCATACATCATCTTATTCGGTCTGCGTATATACAACTATATGAAAAATCATTTTCGTGGTGGAAGCCGTGATTGTTTTCCATTGTCGGCACATATCGTCGTGAACTTCCCAACATCCTGTGAGTCTGGGGCAATAAGAAATGTAGTGCCCAATTCCACTTCCTGCCGCTGGAAGGTAGTTAATGGCACCACTCAGAATGTATTTTCTATTCTGTATTAGTTTTTCGTGTGGTACCTGGAGCAAAGTTGCAGATCCTGTTGAGCCGGCTGAGGATTTTTGCTGGAAATCACTATGCGTCGCAAATTCGATGTCTATTATGACATGAGGACCTAGATCTCTTTCAATGATCTCTTCTCCGTAGCATCTTCTGCATATTTTTTCGGATTCTTCAACAAATTCGTCAGCAAAGGTGAGCAACGCCTTGGCAACACCGAGATCCTTGACCTTTTCAGAATCCATTAGCTCCAGCCGTTGCACAGTGGGCGATTTGGTCTCGCTAGCGGCATTTAATTAATAACTTCTAAACGAAAATAGATATCTTCAGTCGGTTTTTTTCTGAGAGAGGCATATCCAGATGCTTTATTAGAAGCAAACTCTTAACATCATCGTCCATACTAATTGTGTTTCTAGAAGTAATGCACAATGAAGTTATTAAAGTGTCGGAAGAAACTAATAGGGCATTTATCACATCTTCCATGGTATTTTTCCTGCAATTTTTTCTTGTATTGCTCTGGCGTACGTTTCGGAAGTCCTTGTTCCTGGCTTCAAGAGCTTCCTCGGACATCATACCAATTGGAAGGCAAAAATGGCTTATAATGTCTGCTCCATGAATTAAAATTCTGTGAACAGACGATGGCATATAAAACCAGGGATATGAATTCACAAACAATTCAGCAGTTTCCAATGCGTAAGACCGGAATGCCTCCGAATTTATTTCGTAGCAACATGCCAGTGCTCGTAAAACTACACTGAATCGATGTATTAAATCATAGCTTACTCCTGTTATACGAGCAGCCAAATTTGGTTGTTCAATAAAACCTCCTTGCAGTGTTTCCGTTGTTCGTACTGCCAGCAGTAGCAATTGGTATATCTACCAGCAAATGCATTTCTTCCCTCAGCTTCTGCTGAATACTTTTTTTATTTTCTTCAACAACAACCTTGTCAACACCTCGAGCTTGCCACTTTTGTATAGGAATTCTATATGCAATGTGCAAAACACACTCGAAAAACCTAATCCAGGCGTGAAGACTTGATAAGACATATTCAAAGAGGTTTTCATTAATAGACAAGCTCTTCACCAAATTCAGATCGTTCATATTCCGTGGAGTTGCGTTACAGATTCCGCAAGTTTGCGAAGAAGATTCCGACATGACATTGAACGTTTTGCCATCAAGCATGGTCGTATGAAATTGGTGATCAATTCTAAAGCCACTCACTAATGTTGGTAAAATATTTGATATTTGGCTTTTAATATTTTCACTTTCTCTGCGAATTAAGTCTGCCGATTCTTTCTCGCAAAGTATCTTAATGGGTCGACAATATCGAATAGAAGAAGGTCTATTGCTATTCCATAAAACTATTGGTCCGTTCTGCACTGTTAATGGCACCATACAAATTAAAAAAAAATATTGATCTATCATGTTCCATTCCATGTGTACTTGGTATAGGGCCAGTGCTTTTTCATCAGAAAATTTTGACGGTAGATGCTGTGGGATAGTCATAGCTTTCATTATATTACCGCTTAACTCTTCGTCGGCGTTTATCATTGAGACCAACTGTGAAGCACTGTGTTTTCCAGCTTTATACAAGCTGCAGCTTGCAGCTACCAACAATGCATCTGATGGGACATCTTCAATTGTTGACTTGCGTTTTTTTGCAACAATCCGCAAAATCTTTTTGTGGACGTCCAACATTTTTTGAAGTTGAGATTGTCATTAATACCAGCGGCGTATCTAGCCATTCCTGGTTTTTGGTCTCGAAAAAATCCTTATTTCTTATACATTCTTTCCACTTTACTATCAGCCTACTAGTAAAATTTCGCAACTTTTTGCCAATCTCGCACTGCTCCTCCAGAGTATATTTAATGTTTTTTACAACAGTATCAAATACAAAGTTTTCCATGGCAACAAACTTCCTGGTTGGGATTACTTCTGAGTGCCATACTAAAAAAAGATCCCTTTTTATACCCTTGCAGAGGGTATTATGATTTCAGTCAGAAGTTTGCAACGCAGTGAAGGAGACGTTTCCGACCCCATAAAGTATATATATTCTTGATCAGCATCACTAGACGAGTCGATCTAGCCATGTCCGTCTGTCCGTCTGTTTCTACGCAAAC
This sequence comes from Drosophila lutescens, assembly GCA_037075285.1. Lineage (NCBI taxonomy): Eukaryota > Metazoa > Arthropoda > Insecta > Diptera > Drosophilidae > Drosophila > Drosophila lutescens. Next base: position 3,060 of record JBAMCF010001080.1, read on the forward strand.
TAGTCTCTCAGTTTTTAAGCTATCGGGATGAAACTTTCCCAAAAGTCTTCTTACTATTGCAGGTAGTATATAAGTCGGAACCGACCGGATCGGACAACTATATCCTATAGCTCCCATAGGAAGGATCGAAAAAAAACGGTAAAAAAAATTCTATCTTCGGTGTTTTTTGAAGTATTACTAATCTTGGGAATATGAGTTTTTAATTATTTCTGAATTTCGAATAAAATTTTATCAAAATCAGACGACTATATCATATAGCTGCCATAGGAACGATCGGAAAATTAATGGGAATATAATAGGAAATAAATTATTGCTTCGTTGGTTTTTATTGTATTCTCTTCTACTCTGGGATATGTCTCTTTTTAAATATTTCCGAATTTCGATTTTAATTTTATCAAAATCGAACTACTATATCATATAGCTGCCATAGGAACGATCGGAAATAAGAGAAATAATAGGAAATTTAACATTTTTGCGATTTGTAAATTAATAGGAATGATCTGCAAGGGTATATAAGCTTCGGCTGGCCGAAGCTAGCTTCCTTTCTTGTTGCTACTGACATTGTTCCTAAAAAGTACCATAGTTTAAATGCTAGCAGGTAATAGCAGTTGATGTTACACATTTTGGACGCCACTGATTCACACTTTCGGCTAATAAAAGAGTTAGACTGAATCCACTTGAATCCGGTAAGTTCGACTCCACGAAAGACAGGTGTACGCTTATCCGGGCTCGTTGTTAATACACTGAATTACCACTACGTTTTATGAGCTACACATTTATAGACCGGTCACAAACATAGATTTTTTTTGTAGTACATACCTTGAAGATAATAAAAAGCCAAACCTTTGATAAATTCAATAAGAAATGTAAATTTCCGAGGAATTCGAAATTAATGCGCGCAAAAAGATATAATTTTGTAAAGCTTTTTGCAAAATCATATGGTGTGTTTGTCCGTTCACAGCTGATGATCAGCTGATCGTAGAATTTTTTAAAAAGCTTTGATAAATCTAATCAATGCATCTGTTATCGACTTGTGAAAAAATATTAACGCTTTTTTAAATTTGAAAATTTGAATTAAATGCCGCTAACGAGACCAAATCGCCTACTGTGAGTTGGTGTGTTGATGCGTGGCTCTCGCACTCGTTCGTGGCACCTACTTTATGTGAACGGCGGCTTGTTGCACTCGGTATTCCATTCAGAGCTTGGTCAATCAATGTTACGAAATGTTTTTTTCCTTAAAAATAGACAGCAAAATCAGACGTCTGACGCATTAAAGGCTGGCTGAAATACCCGCGACGGCATATTTTTTGATCAAAGCCACTGTCAGGTTATCCTTATAATGAGAGTCATATTGCAAAAACCCCTTTTGCTTAACTGAGAATGATGCCGATGTGATTGGTAAAGTTTAAGTTGTGGCTAAATAAAACTCCAAGATTTTGGAATTACGGAATTAATGCGTTCAAGATCGCTCGTCCCAATGGAATAATTAACGAGGAAAAGCTTCTTCCGATAAAAGGACATAAAGCTATATTTAGAATTATGCAAGAACAGCAGGTTCTGGAGACACCAGGATTGCAGATTGTTTAAGTACGCTTGCAGGAGTTCGTGAGAATCAACGTTTGTTAAAGACGTGGGCTCACACAATGCACTAGCACAATATTTTAAAACACAGCTTGGTACAAAATCGGGACCAGAAAAAAAGAATGACTTGATTGTTTGTAGATTTTGAAGAACATCATCTACGCTGATTATAGGCATTGACATACCATTAGAGTGCGGAAGTGAAAAGGGATACTCTGAGGTATTATCGTAGCTTATGAACTGGACTGGAAAATGTTGCAAATAAATTGGCAGCATGGAAATTGTTGAGACTTGCGTTTGGAGTTAAAAAATGCATAGAACTGCTTGGGGTTATCATGCAACTCATTTCTGCAACGATCAAGGTAGTTCTTGAAGCATTGGGAACTCTGAGTTATGAATTCAGAACGCGCAGTAAGGTATCTCGAATGGTCTACTTCAGTGGTGACCACCAGAGGAAGCGCGCAGGGCCCACGGGATAGGCAATTTCTCTGTCGCAGCGCTGCCAGCGCGCGTTTCGACGCACATCCCTGCAAGCATTTTCTATCGCGGAAGTCACATCGCATTCGGATCGCCGAAGTCACCCCCGTCGGGAAGAAATGTTCCATTACGGCGACACTTCCCGAAGTCACTTCTGAGTGACTTATAGAAGCGTCGCTTAAGTCACTTCTGGAAGTGACTTTCGCAACACTTCTAGAAGTGCCGCCGTAGTGGAACATTTCTTCCTGACGGGGGTGACTTCGGAGATCCGAATGCGATATCGCGGAAGTCACTTCCAGAAGTGATTTCGGCGACGCTTCTATAAGTCACTCAGAAGTGACTTCGGGAAGTGTCGCCGTAGTGGAACATTTTTCCCGACGGGGGTGACTTCGGCGATCCGAATGCGATATCGTGCAAGTCACTTGTAGAAGTGTCGCTGAAGGCACTTCTGGAGTTACTCAGAAGACACTTGTAGAAGATACCTAGAAGACCCTTTCCCAATTCAAAATGGTTAAAAGGAAAATATGTATTTTGTACTAATTTTTCCTTTTTTATTCTTTCAACACATTTTTTGAAATATATAATTAGAAAAGCATTGCGGCATGTAAGCACTGTCCATAACCTTGTAGGAAATGGTGTTGTATTATTTTATTTAATTCCAGTTCCGTGTTACGTCCATGAAAATGTTTAAAATACCGAAAAAATATTTAATATTGTGTCATATAAAAATCGGAGAAGGTATTTACCTTTTATAATCAAATGCATAAGTGGAGTATAGTTAAGTTTTCGGTTTGCCCAGAGTTTCACACCAAGTAATTCCATTTGCTTTCGCATGACAGCCTTGATCGTACACGCTTAAACATCGTTTCTTCAACCACTTTTATTTTTGATGTAAATAAATATTGAAGTTTCTTTATATTCCACCGGTATGTTATATTAAAAAATAACAGGTACACTCCGCATTTCATAACAAACTCAGAAATTCTGAATAAATCGCACTGATCACAAAGAAATCTCGAAACGAACTCACGCTTGAATTCGAAATACAAAGTGCGTAGGTCAAAGAGAAAAAAGGGTAGTTTTCAGGTATAAAGAGACAACCAAGATCAGACTGTACCTCCAAAAATTAAAAAAAAAATAAAACCTAATTCCTTTCTATCTTCATTTTTACTTCCAGAAGTGAATTGGAAGATAGTTTTTTCCTATTGGTTTTGTTTTTGTAAAATGTGTTCTATCGCCTTTTTATCGTCCGGAAGTGTCTCAGAAGTTACTTCTTCGCGATCGCAACCCTTTTTAGGTAGTCAAATGTGTTCTATCGTCTTTCTATCGTCCAGAAGTGCCTCAGAAGTTACTTCTTCGCGATTTGAACCCTTTTTGTTTTTGTAGAATGTATTCTATCGTATTTCTATCGTCCAGAAGTGCCTCAGAAGTGACTTCTTTGCGATAGATGTATATTTTGTTTTTGTAAAGTGTGTTCTATCGTCTTTCTATCGTCCAGAAGTGACTAAGAAGTGACTTCTTCGCGATAGATGTATATTTTGTTTTTGTAAAATGTGTTCTGTCGTGTTTCTATCTTCCAGAAGTTACTAAGAAGTTACTAAGAAGTAACTTCTGGACGATAGGCGATAGAAATATCGCCTCTTGGCTTGCAGGGGCTTCTGCTGGCCACCACTGGTCTACTTGCATCCCTGTCCTATTAAATTTCTTAAAAACTCTGGACTTGCAGTTTTTTAAGTAAGAGAGTCTACGATTGAACCAAGGAGTCTTATGAAAATCATCAGGTGAGGGAAATGAAGGCACATACACATCGTTATTGCCGAGGGTGGAGTGAATACTCTGAATATGAGCAAAGTGCTGCAGATATACATTAATATCAGACCGGGGTGGAATATATGAGCATGAACGTTAGTACGAACAGCTACAAATTCTAAAGTGCTTTCGGTGTCGAATATCGAAATTAATTCTGAAACCAGATCGGACTTAACGGCTATAATAACACCGCCGCCCAGACGAACTGTACGATCACGTCTATATGACTTAGTTGCCCGCAAATATTTCGCAGTCAGACACAGAGGAATTAAGCCACGTTTCAGTGAAGGCAATCACATTGGCATCAAAGGAGACATTTTTTGACGTGCAGTTTACTGAGTTTACCAAGAAAACTAAGTACATTCTGGTAGAGTAGGGAGAATGAATCAATTAGTTTTTTGGAACCCTGGCCGAAGGGGTTTGAGGCCACGAAATCGAGAATATAATTCGTTAACATACTCGTGAACGATGGCATGCTCAGGCCAGATTGCAATATCAAGGACTTTATCAATATGAGCGTCGCAGCGCTGCCAGCGCGCGTTTCGACGCACATCCCTGCAAGCATTTTCTATCGCGGAAGTCACATCGCATTCGGATCGCCGAAGTCACCCCCGTCGGGAAGAAATGTTCCATTACGGCGACACTTCCCGAAGTCACTTCTGAGTGACTTATAGAAGCGTCGCTTAAGTCACTTCTGGAAGTGACTTTCGCAACACTTCTAGAAGTGCCGCCGTAGTGGAACATTTCTTCCTGACGGGGGTGACTTCGGAGATCCGAATGCGATATCGCGGAAGTCACTTCCAGAAGTGATTTCGGCGACGCTTCTATAAGTCACTCAGAAGTGACTTCGGGAAGTGTCGCCGTTGTGGAACATTTTTCCCGACGGGGGTGACTTCGGCGATCCGAATGCGATATCGTGCAAGTCACTTGTAGAAGTGTCGCTGAAGGCACTTCTGGAGTTACTCAGAAGACACTTGTAGAAGATACCTAGAAGACCCTTTCCCAATTCAAAATGGTTAAAAGGAAAATATGTATTTTGTACTAATTTTTCCTTTTTTATTCTTTCAACACATTTTTTGAAATATATAATTGGAAAAGCATTGCGGCATGTAAGCACTGTCCATAACCTTGTAGGAAATGGTGTTGTATTATTTTATTTAATTCCAGTTCCGTGTTACGTCCATGAAAATGTTTAAAATACCGAAAAAATATTTAATATTGTGTCATATAAAAATCGGAGAAGGTATTTACCTTTTATAATCAAATGCATAAGTGGAGTATAGTTAAGTTTTCGGTTTGCCCAGAGTTTCACACCAAGTAATTCCATTTGCTTTCGCATGACAGCCTTGATCGTACACGCTTAAACATCGTTTCTTCAACCACTTTTATTTTTGATGTAAATAAATATTGAAGTTTCTTTATATTCCACCGGTATGTTATATTAAAAAACAAGAGAGAACGCTATAGTCGGGTTGGTGTCCCGACTATCTAATACCCGTCACTCAGCTAAAGGGAGTGCGAACGCTGTACTCGGGTTGGTGTCCCGACTATCTATTGGGGCTAAAGGGAGTGCGAGGGAGATAGATATATGAACAATTTTGATTGCGTATAACTTTTTAATGAATGGTCCGATTTGAAAAATGTCTTCTACATTTCGATAGGTATTGATAAACACAATAAAACTGCATTTTTACTTTTCCGAAATATTAAAATTTTTAAAATCGTATATAAGCGATTGTGGGCGTTAGAGGGGGCGTGGCACCTTTTTGAAACAAACTTGCGCTGCGTAGGAACTCCAAGAATCTGCATGCAAAATGTCAATCTTCTAGCTTTTATAGTTTCCGAGATCTCAGCGTTCATACAGACAGACGGACAGACGGACAGACGGACAGACAGACAGACAGACGGACAGACGGACAGACGGACATGGCTAGATCGACTCGGCTAGTGATCCTGATCAAGAATATATATACTTTATAGGGTCGGAAACGTTTCCTTCTAGCTGTTACATACTTTTGCACGAATACAATATACCCTTTTACTCTACGAGTAACGGGTATAATAACAGGTACACTCCGCATTTCATAACAAACTCAGAAATTCTGAATAAATCGCACTGATCACAAAGAAATCTCGAAACGAACTGACGCTTGAATTCGAAATACAAAGTGCGTAGGTCAAAGAGAAAAAAGGGTAGTTTTCAGGTATAAAGAGACAACCAAGATCAGACTGTACCTCCAAAAATTAAAAAAAAATAAAACCTAATTCCTTTCTATCTTCATTTTTACTTCCAGAAGTGAATTGGAAGATAGTTTTTTCCTATTGGTTTTGTTTTTGTAAAATGTGTTCTATCGCCTTTTTATCGTCCGGAAGTGTCTCAGAAGTTACTTCTTCGCGATCGCAACCCTTTTTAGGTAGTCAAATGTGTTCTATCGTCTTTCTATCGTCCAGAAGTGCCTCAGAAGTTACTTCTTCGCGATTTGAACCCTTTTTGTTTTTGTAGAATGTATTCTATCGTATTTCTATCGTCCAGAAGTGCCTCAGAAGTGACTTCTTTGCGATAGATGTATATTTTGTTTTTGTAAAGTGTGTTCTATCGTCTTTCTATCGTCCAGAAGTGACTAAGAAGTGACTTCTTCGCGATAGATGTATATTTTGTTTTTGTAAAATGTGTTCTGTCGTGTTTCTATCTTCCAGAAGTTACTAAGAAGTAACTTCTGGACGATAGGCGATAGAAATATCGCCTCTTGGCTTGCAGGGGCTTCTGCTGGCCACCACTGGTCTACTTGCATCCCTGTCCTATTAAATTTCTTAAAAACTCTGGACTTGCAGTTTTTTAAGTAAGAGAGTCTACGATTGAACCAAGGAGTCTTATGAAAATCATCAGGTGAGGGAAATGAAGGCACATACACATCGTTATTGCCGAGGGTGGAGTGAATACTCTGAATATGAGCAAAGTGCTGCAGATATACATTAATATCAGACCGGGGTGGAATATATGAGCATGAACGTTAGTACGAACAGCTACAAATTCTAAAGTGCTTTCGGTGTCGAATATCGAAATTAATTCTGAAACCAGATCGGACTTAACGGCTATAATAACACCGCCGCCCAGACGAACTGTACGATCACGTCTATATGACTTAGTTGCCCGCAAATATTTCGCAGTCAGACACAGAGGAATTAAGCCACGTTTCAGTGAAGGCAATCACATTGGCATCAAAGGAGACATTTTTTGACGTGCAGTTTACTGAGTTTACCAAGTAAACTAAGTACATTCTGGTAGAGTAGGGAGAATGAATCAATTAGTTTTTTGGAACCCTGGCCGAAGGGGTTTAAGGCCACGAAATCGAGAATATAATTCGTTAACATACTCGTGAACGATGGCATGCTCAGGCCAGATTGCAATATCAAGGACTTTATCAATATGAGCGTCAGAAATTCCAATCTTAAACGAAGTTATTTCGCGTTTTTGCTTAAAACTGAACTTTAATACAGTAATTTCGGTGCCAGAAATATTCAGTTTGTTACTTAGGTCGTTTTCAGAAGCCCCAGGAAGAAGGAAGACAAAAATTAACCTTTTGGGTGCAACGCCAACTATGGGCGCAGATTTCCTTGGCGCGACACCAGATATGATTGGTCCACAGATGATTCTTACTGACGCCGAATGTGTGGCTTTCGCAGCATTGGGGGCACAATTAGAATTAGCTTCGTCCATATTGTCGGATATAGCAGACGACCGGGCGGTGGCCAACAAAGCGCCCGTTGGTGCCGCGGCTTGCGCCGAAGATGCCTGGTCTTCGTTGGCACCAGAGTCAAGATGCAGTCCAGTAGTTGAATGCTGTTGGTACAGTTAGCGAGTGATCTGCAGATAAATGGTCTTCGTCAGCTGTTGCAGAAGTCAAATTTGTGCTGCCAGTCTGAGAAATTGATGATGCATCTAGATTCTCACCTGCACCAACTTCCGGCAGGGAGGAAGTGGTGAGGGAGGGGGAGGCTCGATTGAAGTCCATAAGTGCTCTTGTAATTGGGCTCAGTTGCATTGAGGCGGAAAACTGGAACATTTAAGTGCTTAGTATTATTAGGCAAAGAACAGGTTTGGGCGACACTTAGCATTTTCAGAACTTCTTTTGAAGCACGCAGAACCCGGTCGACATGGCTTGGAACTCCAGGTGGGTTTGTCGCATGAATGATTTCATATAACCTCAATTTGCCTGCAGTTTGGACAACTCCTTTAGGGCCAACCCGTAACCTAAGCTTGTCCACAATTTTGCCACTTGTCCGCCCAAGCTCCACGCAGATAGGATGTGCCAAGTTGTCACAAATCCAGCAGCAAACCGAAGTTTGACGTGAAACTATTTGGTTGGAATAAGAGCAGGAAGCGGCACAGCATGAACTCATTTCGGTAGTTTTAATATATAAATTGATTTAATAAACGCGGCAAAGAACCGATCGAAACAAAAAGCTCAGGTAAAGCATTTTGTTTAAGCTCCGAAAATCAAGTGCGTGTGATTGTTCAGCAGCAGATGCCCGGAGAGTAATTACACCAACAACAAACAACACTGGTAAGCGTTAAGGGTAATGCACGAGAGCGATTGGAGAGCTATTGCACCAACAACAAAAATACTGGTAAGCGGTTAAAACGCAATGCACAAGAACGGGGCGGCAAAGCAAATAGGACACTATTTCACTTAAGTAGTTTTGCGAAATAAAAAGTCACTGTCTTTATTTAAAACGATTCAGTTTGTACGGATTGTTAAAGATCACAAAGTCACCAACAGTTTGCAAAACTTCTGGTCAAAATGCACATATTTTTCACGGAGAACACTTCGTTTGAGTACATCAAACAGCGCCAGCGAGGGAATGCGATAAGAGTCGTGTAGTCCCGGAACGGCGTGTAACTTAACCCCAAGTGAATCGAGACAGAAGGGAGATCGGTCGATCGTTTGTGGTTTCAAGTGGAGAACTCCAAAAGACTCGCGTAGTCCAGGATCGGCGTATGACCAAGACCCCGAGTACCAAAAGCCACGCTACGTCCAGCCACGCAGCCCGCACATCCAGGAGCAGAGCGAAAGACTTCGTCAACAGCAAGCCAGCCAACACAACACGACAGATCGAGCTACGAGGAAACGCCACGGACGATAAGCCAAAGGGTGAAGCTAGGGCGGAACGTTCGTTTACACTAGGCGTAGAAGCGAAGTGAAGCGCTCGGCAGCATCCCTGCGTAACTTGGACTGCCAGCGCGAACTGAGAGAAACACTAGTGGAACCATCCGGGACAGGGCAAGAGACAGGCAAGAGACAGGCGGTGGTGTATGGAAAGGAGAGATTCCTGGAGATCGCGGCCTCTGTTCACCCTGGTCTGAGAACGGTGACGCTTCCCTAAACCCGCGCAGCTGGTCTCCTGGCTACAAGTAGTCGTCGATTCCACGCATCAGAGACGAGCAGCGCCAAGCGTCTTCAGGGAGCTTCAAGAATCTTCAGGGAGCTTCAAGGATCGTCGAGGGAGCTACAGAACCGGAGCACCCAGTCAACGAGGGGAGCATCGAGACATCAAGGCGGTCAGGAGTCGTCGACGGCCACGAGTGGCAATATCAAGGCCAGCCGAGCCTGCAAGACCACTGTAGTATCACACCCGCAACAAAACCCACTAAGAACCCGTAAGTTCAGTTCTTTCTCACTGATCTACTGGGCAGGGACCGAAAATAACAGTTATTTATTTATAAGTCTTGACGAAATAAAGCATAATGGAAACGTAACAAGAAATTTCCAAGTATACAGATACATTTGTATCCTCTTAATATAGTCAGTTTATGAATAAACTTTAATTTTACGACTTTTAAAAATAAAAATCTGTTATAACTATTATTAATAATTTTTATTTTAAAAGTCTCAAATAACTGTTATTTATGATTTTTACATTATAACTCAGAAGTAACTGTTACGTTTAACTTATATTATATAAAAGTCTTTCATAACTGTTATCAATGACTTTTAAAAAATAAAAGTCCCAAATAAAGGTCTGACAAAGACTTTTATTCGAATGAAAATCAAATAAAAGTCTTTGAAAAAATAATAGTCTTGACAGCAGTAAATAAAAGTCTTTTCCATATATCTCGCTAACAGTTCAAGTCTTAGATATCAAATTTGGATCATTGGTTAATCTTAATTATTTTTAAATTTTTACATAATTTTTTTCACTTTAGGCATTTTTTAAAATATTCTTTTATTTAATAGTTTGCATAAAGTTTTACTCTTTGAGTCACCGTAGATTTTTTGTATTGTTCAATAAAATACCTTTAATAAGTGAGCAAGTAATAGGAGCAAAAATGTCGCTTCCTTAAGAGTGGTTAAAAAGTAAAAAAAAGATTGTGTCATCTAAACTTTAGAAGTTGAGTAATTCTGACTTTCATTACTTAGGGAACACAAAATTGTTAGATAGTGAAGAACCCCTCTTAAAAGTTTGGTAGCATAGACTTAAACTGTTCGCGAGATATATGGAAAACTTTTATTTTATTTTTTGAAAAATAAAAGTCTTTCAAAGACTTTTACTTACGAAAAGTCAGAATAAAAGTCTTTGAGTGATTTTAATTTCGTTGACTTGGAGAAAAAAGTCTCTGATAGACTTCTATTTGAAAAATCAAAAATAACTGTTATTCAAGACTTATAAAAATAAAAATCAAAAATAAAAGTTATTTTTGAGCGATATTATATAAATTGATAATAATAATTATTTGAAAAGTTTTATAATACAAATTTTAAATAACAGTTAAAAATGATTTTTTCTAATAAAACTTATAACTGTTACGGTCTCTGCTACTGGGCGGTCACGTTTGTATAAATTTGGTGGGACGAACACACAACTATACTGAGCTAGCCGCACGAATCTCGTAGCGAGCAGAGCTAATAAATCAGTTCGTTACAAGTTTCAGTAGTCGAAAATCATATTCTTTGTGTTCTGGAAGCTTCGAGCTTATACGAGTATATTACCGCTTATCAGAATTCCGCCCGCAATTCCTTTAGCTAAGCTTTTAAGGCTGGATACAATGCACAGATGCAGGGTGGTGTCAGGGGTTTGTCATGCTGATCGCCTACGAAAACGAGACCAGCAGCGCTCTACAAAGCAGCCATCACCAAGGCCGACCGTTATGATGATATGAGACCAGGACGGTAATCTTAACGATTATGAGCTCAAGACAGTAACCTTTGGTATAAACTGTGCGCCATTTCTGGCACTGCGGGTCCTGCAGCAGCTGCCAATGGATGTCCAGAAAACACACCCTTTAGCCAGTGACATCATCAGGACGTCCATGTACGTCGATGATGTGTTAGCGGGATCCCACTCTGAGCAAGAAGCTATATCCATGATTCGTGAGCTCCGTGCCGCTCTTGGGTCCGCAGGATTTCCACTACGAAAGTGGACTTCCAACCACAAGGCTCTGTTACACACAGTACCAGTTGATCATCTTTTGAATTCGGACTTTTTAGAAATCGAGGAGGCTAGCACCGCAAAAACGTTGGGAATTCGTTGGAAAGGCACGAGTGACCATTTTTATTTTATTGCTTCTTACCCCAGCCATCATTCCTCGTACAAAGCTTTTCGTAGCAAAGCTTTTCGATCCAGCAAGTTGGCTAGCTCCGTTTGTCGTCCGTGCAAAGTTGTTTATGCAGGAATTATGGCTAAGAGAATTGGCCTGGGATGACGTGTTGCCCATTAGGAGTTTTACGGGCCGCGCTTGTCGTATAAGAAAGGGGTATGTGTGTGTATTTGGCCATCCACCTCGAAGCAACATCCGATCTATCCACCGAAGCATTTCTGCTGCTTTTGCCCGCTTTCTAGCGCGACGGGGCTGCCCATGTCAAGTCCATTCCGACAATGGTAAAAACTTTGTCGGGGCAGCTAGAGCCTTGAACTCTGATTTTCTTGAATCCACAAAGAGATTAATTGTTGATACAAACCAGCATCCAAATCTTAAGTGACGTTTTATCGCTCCCTGTGCGCCCCACATGGGCGGGCTGTGGGAAGCGGGAGTGAAAAGCTTTAAAGCTCACTTTTATAAAGCTATGGATACGTCTAAGTACACGTTCGAGGAATTCGCGAAGCTACTTTGTAAAGTTGAAGCCTGTCTGAATTCGAGGCCAATTGCACCGATGTCTGAGGACCCAACGGACCGCTACTCTCGGTCACTGAGCCGGAGATTAAGGAAGGTGCTGCCTCAATCCTAAATCGTTGGCAACGCATCAAGGCTCAGAGCCAACAACTCTGTGTCAGATGGAAGCGAGAGTATTTAAGCGAATTGCATTTGTCATCGTCCCTAACGGTGTTTCCAACGGTATCGATCCTGGTCCACAATGGGGCGACAGAGTTCGATACTAGAGCGCTCATCGAGCGCTCATAAATAAGAAGCAAATTCCACCCAGAACGGATAAAAATCTAAAAAAATCACATTAATTACTAAAATAATTGGGAGCCGCGTGTGAATAGAGCGACCCGAAACAAGGACGTCTTCATTTGTTGAGTTACTGTTTCAAACTGGTTTCCTTATTAATATTCAACTCTTACGTAGCTAACATGAGAATCTTATTTTACTCTTATCTAATGACCCACGCAGACATACCTGCTTATCTTTGGGTTTTTATAGTGCACATCTGTTATCGCTTATGTGCTATTCGACCCTTCTTGGGACATCCCATATTCGGGTTACAATTTATGACCTCATTGCAAAATACGGTTTACAAAAATATATCCATAAAACGTGTTCATGCTTGAACATTCTGCCAAGGGCCAGCAAGATTAGGTGTGTCGTTTTCAAATTTGACTTACAATCTATACAATTTGATAATATGCAAAAACATTAATGTTTTAAACATCTTGCAAACGGCCTCCAAACGTTATGGTTTACACAAATATATCCATAAAACGTGTTCACGCTTGAACATTCTGCCAAGGGCCAGCAAGATACATTTTTATACCCGTTACTCGTAGAGTAAAAGGGTATATTGTATTCGTGCAAAAGTATGTAACAGGGAGAAGGAAGCGTTTCCGTTTTCTTGATCAGGATCACTAGCCGAGTCGATCTAGCCATGTCCGTCTGTCCGTCTGTCCGTCTGTCTGTCTGTCCGTATGAACGCTGAAATCTCGGAAACTATAAAAGCTAGAAGATTGGTATTTGGCATGAAGATTCTTGGAGTTCCTACGCAGCGCAAGTTTGTTTCAAAAGGGTGCCACGCCCCCTCTAACGCCCACAATCGCTTATATACGATTTTAAAAATTGAAATATTTCGGAAAAGTAAAAATGCAGTTTTATTGTGTTTATCAATACCTACCGAAATGTACCATTCGTTAAAAAGTTATGCGTGTTCAAAGTTTCTATCTCCATCTCCCTCGCACTCCCTTTACCTGAGTAACGGGTATCTGATTGTCGGGGCACCCGACTATAGCGTTCTCTCTTGTTTTTTTTTTTTTTTATTAAACGGTATTTTATTTATCGAATCTTCTCTCTTAGAGACTAACGACAAGTTTGCAAATCTTAATCTATTTTATATATTTTAATTAATTACAAATTAATTATTTAGAATAACGGCCCTAATTATTGTTGCTGGGTGGGGAGGTCTCTTCGCCGGAGTCGTGTATAGCTTGTGGTCCAGATTAGAGACCGCGAAAGGTCATTAGGATGGGCCTGGAGCTTGAGATTATACTTTGCTTTCGCTTTGTCGAGTTCGTCTTTAACTAAGCCTACGTTTAGATCTTTATGAATATTTTCATTCCGTATATACCACGGTGCTCCTGTTATAGTTCTCAATATCTTTAATTGAGCTCTCTGGATTATTTCTAAGTGACTGGCTCATGGCCCCATAGCTCGGAGCCATATGTCCAAATTGGTTTTAGGACTGCATTATACAAAAGTATTTTGTACTCTAATTTTAGTGGCGAGCGGGCGTTAATTAGCCAATGTAGATTGCTGGATTTAAATTTTAAAAGATTTCTCTTAGCTTCGATATGTTTACGCCAAGTGAGTCGTCTATCCAGGTGGACTCCTAGATATGTTACTTCAGTTGTTTGTGTCATAATAATGTTGTTCAGGGATAGTGGAGGGCAGGTTTGCCTGTTTAGGGTAAAAGTAACATGTTTACATTTTTGTTCGTTAACGTTTATGCGCCAGTCTGCTAGCCATTGTTCTAGAAGCACGAGGTGATCTACTAGGTGTTGCGTTGCTCTAAGAGGACATTTAGACCGACTTAGGATGGCAGTATCATCAGCAAAAGTTAACGTTGTTGTAAGAGTGGATGTCGGGAGGTCGGCTGTATAAATAATATACAATGTCGGCCCGAGCACACATCCTTGGGGTACTCCATCTTTTATTGGATGATAATCAGAGAGGAAATCTTTGCATCGCACTGCAAAGCTTCTTTTCTGTAGGTAGGACTCCAAAATTGTATGGGTGCTTTGTGGAAGTATTAATCTGATTTTATGAATTAAGCCGTCCAGCCACACGCGGTCGAAGGCCTGTGCGACATCCAGAAAGACAGCGGAGCAATATTCTCGCCTTTCAAATGCATTTCGAATCTCGGAGGTTATCCGGTTCACTAGTTCAATAGTTCCGTGTTTTTCACGAAATCCGAATTGGTGCATTGGTATTTCATTGTGGGCTTGTAAGTATTGCTTGATGCGACTGAGGAGCAGCTTTTCAAATATCTTTGATAGGCACGGCAGAAGGCTGATTGGCCTATATGACGGTGGCTGGGACTTGTCCTTTCCGGCTTTATGGATCATTATGATGACAGACTTCCTCCATTGTTGAGGATAATATCCAGAATTCATCATGCTGTTAAATATTATGGTTAGAAGATGTATTGCACAGTTTGGCAGTTCTATAATAATTTTTGGGGTGATGAGATCGTGACCCGGCGCTTTCTTTTTGTCTTGGGACTGTATGATTCTTGTAACTTCTTCTGGATGGAATATAATTTGCGGGCTAGCTTCAGGATTGGAGATTATTGGCAGCACAAAGCTATTCGTTGCTGGAAGTGGTTTGAAGACATTTTCTAAATGGAGGGCAAATGTATTCGCCCTCTCTTCGTTGCTGCGGGCCCAAGTTCCTGTTTGCGTATGTAGGGGTGATTCACTTTCTATTGGTGGACAAATGCCTGACTTAGCTTTCCACAGTGGATATCGTTTGCTTTTTGGTGAGAGTTGCTTCATAAATGATAGTTCATCTCTAGATAAGGTGCGTCGATAAATTGACTTATAAGATATTTGATATGATATATATTTCATTTCATTTAATTTATTTATTAATATCCTATATGATCAAATATATTAAGAGCTTTATATTTTAATGATCTTGTGAATCTTTTTAGATTTTATTACCCAATTATATAAATCTTTTATTTTGACATGATTCCGCTTTAGGAATTCGTTCTTTGATCGTTTATTTTTAAAACATTTGATCGGAAACATTTTTAATTCTCTTTGCCTAAATCGATATAAATTGCGCATTATTATCTTACTTAAGATTCCTTTTTTCCTTTTATGTAATGGGTTTATATAATTGCCCATCAATGTAGACCTAACATCTTTTCTCATTTTCTGAATTAGCCCAGAACATTCTGAGTTAACCTTTATTATATTACTTTGCCAAGATTCCACCACGTCTAGGTTTTGTATAAAAATATTCACTTCTGTATTAAGAGATTTTATTGTTAAGTCGTGAGGTCCTGCCGGCGGAATAAAGTGGCTATGCATTTCACCGTTTTTAATTTCATTTGGAATCACGGAATCATCATAAAACTTTTCCTTTTTTAGTGGAAACGATACGATATCTAAATCTATTCTGTTCAATTCTACACTCTTCTCTTTATTTGTGGCTTCCTCATCCCATAATACAGAATCTATTTTACTCGATTCTTCACAATTTTCTTCCTTAAAGGATTCATCATTCCATAATGCAGAATCTGTTTTATTTGGGGTTATGGGTTCACAATCACACACTACAGAATCTAATTTAATTGATTCTTCACTATTTTCTTTCTTTATGGATTCATTATACCATAATAGAAAATATATTTGATATGAATCTAGTTTAGCTATGAAAGTATGAAAATCCTCTCTAGCAGGATACAGGACAGGATACTCAGCATCATTTCTTTTATCGCCAGTTATCAAGTCCATTTCAGTTGTTATATTTTTAACATCAACCTCTATGTTACCAATCAGTAAATAAACATAGAGGGGATCAAAATAACACCTAACTTCTTCTATTGCCTCATATATTTTCTTGGCCAAGAAGTATATCTTATATTTTCTTTTAATAAGAAAATCATTACCTCTATCTGCTTGTCTGCACGTCTCAGCGCAATATTTGTTAAATTCCGAGACTTGAGCTTCGAAGGCTTTTCCTAGTTCATTATTACCGAAAACGGACAACATCTTGATAATTTATCTTAAAATAATATATATATTTATACCCCTGCAGAGGGTATTATAATTTCAGTCAGATATTGTAACGCAGTGAAGGAGACGTTTCCGACCACATAAAGTATATATATTCTTGATCAGCACCAATAGCCGAGTCCATCTAGCCATGTCCGTCTGTCCTTCTGTCCGTCTGTCCGTCTGTCCGTCTGTCCGTTTCTATGCGAACTAGTCTCTCAGTTTAAAAGCTATCGCAATGAAACCTTCCCAAAAGTCTTCTTTCTATTGCAGGTAGTACATATGTCGGAGCGAGCCGGATCGGACCACTATATCTTAAGGCTCCCATACGAATAATCAAACAAATATAAGAAAATTCATTGAAACTTTGCAGGAAGTAGGCGTTTTGATTTCTGACAACTTAAAAAGGTATTTCTTTTATCTGCAAGGGTATATAAGCTTCGGCAGGCCGAAGCTAGCTTCCTTTCTTGTTTTGCTATTAGATATATCTTATCTAGTGTTTTTTGTTTCCGATTGGAAATATCCTGCAGTAGTCGGCTCTGCTGTAGGTGTCGCTGCTAGATGCGGTAACTGTAGATGCTGCAGTTGTAGATGCGGCGGCTGTTATAATCCGGCAACTGTAGATGCTGGTGCTGTAGTTGCTGCAGCTGTAGATTCCGCAGTCGTAGATGCTGCCGCTGTAGATGCCGCAGTTTTAGATGCTGCCGCTGAAGACACCGCAGTTGTAGATGCTGCCGCTGTAGACGCTTCAGCTGTCGATGCAGTAGTCGCCGCTTTTGTATTTTCAGCTGCTGTAGTCTCTGCTACAGTATTTGCTGCTGCCTTAGATTTGGCAGTTGTAGATGCGGCGGTTGTTGCATACGGCAGTTGTAAATGCTGCCGTAGCTCCGTTTTATTTAATTTAAAACTTTTTTTTTTGACCTCACAAAAAATGTATTATTTTTTTTTTGGATATTACCGGATTTTGTCGATTAGCACTTTGTTTAACGCACTATATACCGATGACCGTATTGCTGATGTTTAGGCCTCAAGCACGCCTTACCGCACTTTTTTTTAAATGGTTATATGGTAGCAACCTTAAGCAATATTTTAAGCTTATATAAGGCGCTTTGATTTAAAACAAAAAAGATTCTTGTGTATCTTTTTGCC
>JBAMCF010001081.1:0-28064 GCA_037075285.1 Drosophila lutescens
AACCGATGTTGCATATCCGTTTTCCAAAATGGTGATGAAAAGCCAAACTACATCACCCTGAAAACATTGGCGACATTTTTGTACTACAGTTTTGAAAATTGCCAGAATTTGCCGAAATTGCAAATTCGGTTTTCCAAACTGCCACGACAAAACTACGCTGAAATTTTTGCAAACTAATCCAAAATTTTTTTCAATTTGACCAAACTGTTTTCTATTTCACCAACTTTTTTTGTCATCAGCCAAACTGTCAAGAATTTGAGGATTCAGCCAAAATTCAACGAGACCCCTGATTCCCATTTTGAGAAACTTTGAAGAGTTTTCAGAATTTGAAAATTGACGTCACATTTTTTGCCGCCCTCACCACCACGAAGATTACCATTTTGACATATCCAAAATATACCGTATTGCCGAAATTCCAAAACTGAAAAACTACAGGAGATTACGATTTGAGTTGAGATGAAAATTTGGATTATAGGATCATCACCGTACGATAATGCAACACATTTTGGCGATAATGTTTAAAGGCAGCGGAAAACGTTCAAAAATTCGTTTTAAACCTTACTGATTTATTTTGTTACTATTAACCTTTACCCGATTTACTTTTCCCTTGTCTGTCCAAATTTACATACAATTTCTGTAGTTTTCCTGTCGACAAAACTGCAATTTGCATTTGATGAATGGCCAGACAATGGAGAAGCAGACTGGAGTTAAGTTGAAATCGCAGTCTGCCACTTGAAGCGTAGCCCGAAAATAAATGGCGACAGCCCCCTGGGCCACGCCCACAAACCACCCGCCCCCGCCTTTGTTGCCCCCTACAAACCCGCTGTATTCCATTCGCTGGCATAATTAAAAACGTGCTAAGCGTTTTAACGATTCCTGGACACTGATGGCCGACCTCTCGTCTCTTTTGCACCACATCTCATTGTCTCTTTCTTTCCATGCTCCCTGTTCCGCTCATGACTCCCCGTCTCCTTCACTTGCCCCGACTTTTGTCTATAGCCAACGATGATATGCTGGTTTCAAGTGCTTCATACACACGATGAGAGCCAGCGGGGAATAGAATAAATGTTCAATTCAGTGCTCCCTCTTCGGTTTTTTTCTCTTTTTTATCTCTTTCACGCTATTCTTACTCCTCAATTTTTTTGTTTATTTATTTTGCATTCTTTTAATTTTTTTTGCTCTCCAATGGTTTGAAAACTGAATTTCCAGTTTCAGATTTGGTAATTTTTACACTAAGAATAAAATCTTTAAAAAAAATGTGAAAAAAAAGTTTTTTTGTAATTAGATTTATTTTGTATCTTATTAATCTAAGTTGGTTTCACCATGATTTTTAAAATAATGTAAAATTTGTATAGCTTTTTAAGGAACATCTTATTAATTCTAAGAACATTTTCTCAATGTGTATATTTTTTGTTGGTCTCAAGTGTTTATGCCACCGTTAAATGGAAAGGGTGGGGAGGGACATAAGGAGGCAGGCTGCAGACACTAAGGGAAGTGCTCTAATGAGATGAGACTCGGACTCTTGGCCCTGCAAATGCCCCCAAGGCAGCTGGATTGCATGGCTTTTATTTTTTTAATTACGAAAATTGGATTTTTATGTAGACCTGAGGATGGGGAATACGAATACAAGGGGGGCTGGGGCCAAAAACACTTGACATGCTTGGTGACGATGAGTGGCCACCAGGTCCACATGCAGCTTTCAATTCTCCGCTCCCATTTCACATTTCACATTCAGCTGCAAATGAGAGTGTTGAGGTCTGCTGCCAGCATAGTGGTCCATTTGATTTTTTATCTCCAGCTTAATTGAGTTGGTGGTGACTGGGGAACCAAACAGCACACCACCCCTCTAGCATCCCTCTAATAAAATTAGGTTAAAGCGGTTGTAAATAGGTGAACATAAGAAAAACAGATGCCGGGGAAACGAACTCACGTTCTTTGCCCCCCCTGCAGTCTGAATAAGTGATTCGGTTTTCAGATATAAGCATGTGTACAAAATTACAGTCGACCCGGTTGTAGTGTCCACCCCATGCCCCCTGGCACCAGCAGTGGGTTAAGGCTTGAGTGAAAGCTTCGAGAATGCTTCACCACAATTGCCGGTCATCTGGATTGTGGGGCGGTCTGGCTGAATGAGCTGGTTAAAATGCTAATGATAGGATAGGTTTCGCGATCCGCGGAGGAAAGTCGGTTGGTTAACAGATCGTAACTTTGAAAGCTCTAAAAATCGTGCTAAAATTCTGCATGCCCTGGTTGGCGAAACATAAAATTGATATATAAAATCAGAGTACATTCTTTCACGGGTTTTTATTTATGTTTTTAGGTGAAACCGTAAAAGCTGATTTATAACAAGTTGTACGAAAGTGATGGTTTGTTTTGGCTATAATGAGTTAATTTAGAAAAACATTTGTTAATGAATTCAGTTTATTACTTTTCCCTTATTAATTTTACCATTAAAATAGGTATGAGAAGAAATTTTTTTATTGAACCCCCTAATGAACTACATCGTAAAATTTGTTTGAAAAATCTAAGAAGCGCAAAAGTTATAGTTTTGGGCAGTACTTATTATTTCCCATTTTATGGATCCAACCCCACTTTTGAGGCCACTTGGCACCCAATTCAACACCTTTTTAAAGCACACATAATTTAATTATGTGGAAACTTAATGCTTGTCGTGCTGGGGTACTTCCTGTTTCGAAATCAAAGGGGATTACCGGCCAATTGTTGCTGCCTTAACCCGCAAAACCCCACAACAAGGAAACAAGAACAATGTGAGCTCGGTGTCGGGTAGTTTATTTACCGCATATCATATCATGTTTCAAAACCGGCAAGCTCGACCACAATGTGTGCCATGGTGATACGTGGTTCTTCACTTCTCAGATTTTCTCCCTTTGGTTAGTATTCACCCTGGCAATGACAGCCACACGCAGCTCTTGGTGCTGCAGCTCATCATCTTGGCGCCCAACGTGGGACGCTGCTCCCTTCATCAACAGATATGCCCATGCCCACCACTACTACTTCTACTTCTCAGATCCATCTTCATAATGAAACGTGTCAATTTACATGAAAATGATTTTTCTCATCTCCCCGGCAAAGTGGCAACGTGTTCTTAAGCAACCCATTAGGGGCTTTCCTCCACCCCCCTTCACTCCGCCTCTGATTCAGCTCCTTTAAGTGTTTTTTACGGCACGCTCAAACTTTTTATGGCTGCCTGCATCCTGTGATGACTCTCACGGACTGCGAGTGGAATTCCTCTCCTCTTGTTTATTATTTAAGGCAAATTATCAAAATGCTTTTGCATATCGTAAAAAAAGGATTTTTATGTTGTACATCATTAAGCATAATAATCTTGCCACTGATGTAGGAACACTTCTTCAGAGGGACGAAGTGAGCACTTTTTATGGCTACTAATTTTTAAGCTGATTAAAAGCCATTAAAATGAAATCAGGAATCTTTTTGAGTGATTGTATCCCTTGCTCAAGGTGCTTGGAATTTTGATGAGCCCAGAGCTTCACTTGATTGTGTAATCGTAAAAACTTGAAAGCTTTCCGGGTGGAGATCAATGGCGGCAGATAGTTGTTTTTAGTATTTTGCAAGTCGTGTTAAATTTATTTATGTCCAGGACTAAGTAATTATTTTATAAATTCCCTATAATATCATTTCTGTGTACGAAAACCTTACTTAAATATTTTATTCTTCTCTTTTCATTTTAGGTAAGTCGACCAAACTCAAAACTTTAGCGCCAAATTGCAATCCCGTCGGCTTTAGCATTCATCGAGTGTGAGTAACGAAATCATTTCCAAATCTTTGCGAGACACACTCATTCAACCCTAATTCAGGGGCCCAAGCCCTCGGCATCAGAACTGTCAAAAACTTTCGCCCAAAGCCAATTGCCGAAAAAGTTTTCCCCAGAGGGGTTTGACCTAAGTCGAGTGGAGATTGGAGCCCCAAAAAGGGTCAACCATAAATACGCAAATAATTCGGCGAGCCGAGTGTCGCACTCCGTTAGTTGGAATCCTAATAAAAAGTTTTATAGAGTCTTACCTGTCAGGTGTTTTTGAGAGTTGACCCTGTGGCAAAAGTTTTGGTCTCCATTATCTGCAATGAACCAGACGCATTAATTTTTATTTTCCTTAGCAATTATCAAGAACAAAAAAATTCACTTCGAGTTATCAAAACTTTAGCTTTCCTTATACATGCGTATTGCCAGGTGACAAAGGTTTGTTCATCTGTTTGGGATTGTCTTCTGTTGAACAAGTTTGAAAAACAAACATTTTGTTGATTCTTCCGCACCCCTATGTTATTTTATTATACCCTTGCAGATGGTATTATGATTTCAGTCAGAAGTTTGCAACGCAGTGAAGGAGACGTATCCGACCCCATAAAGTATATATATTCTTGATCAGCATCACTAGAGGAGTCGATCTAGCCATGTCCGTCTGTCCGTCCGTCTGTCCGTCTGTCCGTCTGTCTGTTTCTACGCAAACTAGTCTCTCAGTTTTTAAGCTATCGGGATGAAACTTTCCCAAAAGTCTTCTTACTATTGCAGGTAGTATATAAGTCGGAACCGACCGGATCGGACAACTATATCCTATAGCTCCCATAGGAAGGATCAAAATAAAAACGGTAAAAAAAATTCTAGCTTCGGTGTTTTTTGAAGTATTACCTTCTAATCTTGGGAATATTAGTTTTTAATTATTTCTGAATTTCGAATACAATTTTATCAAAATCAGACGACTATATCATATAGCTGCCATAGGAACGATCGGAAAATTAATGGGAATATAATAGGAAATAAATTATTGCTTCGTTGGTTTTTATTGTATTCTCTTCTACTCTGGGATATGACTCTTTTTAAATATTTCCGAATTTCGATTTTAATTTTATCAAAATCGAACTACTATATCATATAGCTGCCATAGGAACGATCGGAAATAAGAGAAATAATAGGAAATTTAACATTTTTGCGATTTGTAAATTAATAGGAATGATCTGCAAGGGTATATAAGCTTCGGCTGGCCGAAGCTAGCTTCCTTTCTTGTTTTTAGTTGGTATTGTGGCAGGTGATGCGCGGTTCTAGTTTGGTGAGTTTCGGTTGGAATTTGCAAAAAATAAACATTTCCATCTCTTCTAATTTTTCCAGTATTCTTTTTCCTGTTTTGTCTGGGATGGCTTAATTTAGTTTTCATGGAACGGAATATCCGCAGAACAAACAAAATTCAGTGTCTCGTTATTTTATTTTCCTGTGCTTTGTTATGCGAACCATTGACTTTTATATCCAGAGATGTGGAGAACCCGAACCTCATCGAAAAAGAACCGAATTGAAGTTTTTTCCCTGCCATTTTGTGTGTCGTACTTTTGGCTGGCACTGTTCACGCTCAAGTGAAGCGATGTTGTTTTTAGCTATTGCCTATAAATTTTCCTGTGGTCGTCGGTCTACGGGGAATGAATGGGATTTCGGGTTGAGTTAGTGCTTGCAAGAGGGGGGCGGTATGTGTTTTTGGGTTTCGGTATCGGTATTTTTGGTGCCATTTTTGGAGCAGCCATCCGTTCATCCATTCTTCTCCTGCTTTTTTTTGCTCCACCACCCACCCCCTGCTTTCTCCGTTCACTCTTTCATTTATAGGTGCGTTGGGCAACGCATTTTTGCATGCTCCATCCGCCACGCCCCTTCTCCCACGACCCCATGTGTTGACAAATGGCTTAAAGTTTTCGGTCATGGGTCGCGTCGAGGGTAAGCTGCCTTTAATTTGAGGCAATTTGAGGGGGACTAGAGAAGATAGCATAGAAAAGGGAACCAAGGAAAAGTAATGTCTGTAGTGGAGAAGTGAACAACAAATGGGTTTGAGGTTTCTTGATATTTTTGCTGCACTGAAAAATAAACCTTAGCTTAGTGTCCTTGAAAAATGTATTATTATATAATAAAATAATATTATATATTAAAAGTCATCAAACGTCTTATGAACACTTTTTTTATAAGTTAATAAACACTTTTTATAGCCATTTCATAATAGTTTGTCATTTCCTATACCCTGTAACCATTTTGTAGCCACAGCTTCGTTTAAAACTGATTTATGCTAAAGAGTGATGGGACAATTAATCAAACTCGAAACCAGAATGCTTTAGATTCATTTAAACACTCGCCTGACCAAGTTAAGGTCCTCCTCTCAAGCCCAGCATTATTTCCAGTCCAATTTATTCATCGTCTATCAGTACTCTATCTTATTGAAAAGCAGAACCCTTAAGCCCCGCCAGCGATGACTGATAAATGTGGCCCGCGAGCGGCATTCACAATGGATTCAATGCCAAATGCTGAATCACTTCCCCAGGAACCCCACTCCGAGTCCCGCTCCCCGCTGCCCAGCAGCATTTCCTGGATCAGGAGCAGCGCTGAAAAGCGCTTCCTGTCCGAACGGCAGGTTGGGCCTTCATTAGCAGATAGTTTTCCATGGACGCAAAGCATTTTCCAGCAATTGAATATCCCGAGAGCCACACAAAGCATTTGAATGTTGGTCGGCCATCTCGTTTTTTTATTTTTCCTTTTTATTCGCTGTTGTTGCTGTTCGAGCGGAAATTAATGAGACTGACAGGCTTTTGACGCAATTTTCTGCGCCCCGCAGTTTTTATTTATTTATTTTTTTCTGTTTTGTTCCCTTTTTTCGTATATAAATAAATATTGAAATCATTTATCAGCTGGCACAAAAGATTTTGTCGGAACGGTTTGGGTCACCAAGGAAATCAATGCGCGAAATCAATGACCGATTGTGTGTCATGTTTTACTTTATTTTTCCTTTTTCCCCCGACTCCCAGTTCTTTTTCGCAGTGCAAAAAACACTCTTGTAATAAATGAAAATAAATGCTGCATAAAAAGTCGGCGGCTTTATCTTAGTTTGGAGCTCTCGCCATGGGAGCCGCAGTCATTGTCCGGTATAGCGGCGAAAAAAATGGAGAACTTTTGTACAAACAACTTTTCCATGGTAGTCGCATTACCAATGCGATTATTTCGAGTCCGAAAATTAATCAAAGCATTTCGCATTAACTACGGATTGCATTTACTAAATTGAATCGGCTTAAACTGTTCAAGGTACTCAAAGAGTTGGCAATTAAATGGGAAATTGGGAATAAAGCGTGAGTGTGGGAAACTTTGAGTGGAAAGTGTCAGAGGTGGAAAAAAGTTGGTCAATCGGTTTTTACATAAAATCGGAAAGGTGCAAAACATTTATTATTATTTCAAGTTAAAAAAAAAACCTATAAATAATATTAAAATATATATTTAATCATCATCAAAATTTTAACATCTAGAAATTACATTGTTGTATTGTTCGGGTGCTTCTAAATAGTCAAATAGTAATTAGCCTACCAGAACACCCAACAAAAGTCTAAGGCTTATTTAATTCGGATTCAGGAACCCGACTAGTGAACATAGAACATATCGTACATCAATGCTTTGCTCTTAAGCTCATCAATTACGGCCGATTCTACCATGGAGACCCATGTTCCCATGCTGGAACCGAGCAAACCCGCATAGATAATTAGACTAACCTCACTAGAAATTTGCAAAAGCGAGCAGGGCGACGGGAAAATTGGTAGGGAGCTAGAGAGGAGGACCCTCTTGATCCAGAGAATTCAGCTGGGCTGTCATCGTTGCGAACACGGTTGAAATAAATACGAAATCATTTGTATATTTCCCGGAGTTTCGTAGTTTGTGTTTGCAATGCTGAAACATTTATCGCTGTCGCTGGGTTAGAGAGTCTGGGGAAAAGGGCCAGGGAACTGGGAGCTGGACAATGCGGATGCGGACATGGCAAATGGTCCGGCAGGAGAGATGAGTCCGATGATTCCGATGAGCCTGCCGCTGAGCAGCTAAAAACTTCCCCACGGGCCAGTCGGTTTTGTTTAGACTGCAAACTGTGAGATAAATTGTGGTGTATATCTGTATCTGAATCCAAGCGAGGCATCTGCAGTAAAATGCAGAGGCGTACACTGAAAGAAAGCAGACTTTTTACATTTATACCATTTATGATACCTACAAAGGATTTATAAGTTCCGGGATAACTAGCTCTACCATAAAATCTTGTCAATTGAAATGATATGCATTCTACAATAATAACTTTAAAATAATGAAAATAAATAATAAAATAATGAAATATCGGAAAAGTATTTAAGATTCATAATTTTATTTTCAATCTTGTTTTGTTTTATATTTTTATAAACCTTCTGTTAGACATTTAAGATGAGGATGACTAGCATTTCGATTTATTTGATTAAAATAGTAGTTTAAATATTTGATTTTTTTAGTGTGCAAAGTCAAAGCCCCTCACTCCATGGTTGATTACCAAGCGTTGGCCAGCGTACCGAGAAATGGAAATACACCGCTGCATCCACGAATCCACTATAGCCCATCGCTATAGCTTTAGCCCATCCTCAATCCTCAATCCCCTTCCCGTCTAAACGTCATCGTTTAAAGTGTTAAAATAAAAGCAAAAAAAGCACCGGACCCTGTTCATCTGGCTGGGGTTTTGTGTGAAAAATTATGGCAGCTGACTGTGAAAAATTGTTGCAAATAGTTTTCAGTAAATGTTTTTTATTTCGCTCCTCCTCTGTCGATAGTGGCGGCTTTTAGTTAATGCGCACTCGGCTTAGAGCAGCCGACGTCAAGTGGTTTCGGTTTATCGGGTCTGGAATGAGGAATATGGTATGGGGACTTTAGCTGGAGAGCAGAGATTATGCAGCCAGCATCGATGGGATCGATGTCAGTCGATGAGATGTGCACAAGTGCCTCGCATTCGCGTTTCGAGTGCGAAGGTTTTGTATCTGACAGTTTGCAGTGCGCGGAGGGAGCGTTCAGTATTCTCAATTTGTACGTGATATGATAACTGAAAGTTATCTAGCCTTAAAAACGGTGGCTGCAGGGAGCCACCGAGCCATGTTGATTGATTGTTTTTACCAATCACAGAACACGAAGCTCGAGATAAACGTATTGAAATTGAATAAAGTCAAAATGAAATTGGTAAAGGGGAAGAATGCTTTACGAGAGAATATGCCAAATGGCAAAGGGGTTCAGATGATGAAATAAAAAGAGGAAACTTGAAAGAAATAGGTGGCTTACCTCGACACAATTTACGTGGAATAAGAAAAGCTCACAGATTTCAATAATATTACGAAGAAAGGAAAATATTTTAGCAGGAACTGTTAAAAAATGTATTTTATGTTACGTTAAATTTAGTTATAAATATAAAATTACTTTTTATAAGGTGATTTATTAAACCGTTTTCTTCGTCGAATTATTGAAAACTCAAATCATCTTTCGGCATGTAAAATTAAAACCAATATAACCAACCCATTTCCAGCCTCTGGCACCCCATTTAGACTTCCATCTAGCAAAAAGCTCCCATAAATTTTCTCAATAATTAAGGAAGTAATAGAAACACTAAATATATGGCCGAGAAAATACCTCACTTTGGTTCGCTTTGAGCAATGACATCTGCTCCATTACTGTTCTCTCCCTTTTCACAGAAATCGCACACAAAGCGCTGATTCTACCTGCCCACCTGAAGAAACCTCAATCACAGTTTGATCTTTCATTTCCTAGACGTTTTGTCTCGGCACGAGTATTTCGTTGATGTAATTTGATGCGTTATTATTAAAATGATATATAATTTCCAGCATTAAATCCCCGGCTGACAGGCCGAGTCGGTCTTTGTTCACTTTTCGCTGGTTCGGTTTTCATGGATCCCTGGCACCTGCCATAACTTGTTGTTCTTGTAATTATAATGGTATAGTCCGGTGTCCAGGAGCGAGGGAAACCGGCTCTGCGAACGCCTTCGTCTAACTGTACGTGTAGCCTGGCATCTCGACCCGATCCCATCCTATAGTATCCACTATATACATACAACACCATCCCCATCTCCATTCCATCTTTGATGTACGTGCATGTACTTCAGGAGCGTCCAGCGCACACTTTTCGCCGTTAGCCGCGTGGCTTGTGGCGTATCTGTATCTCGAATGTTGCATGCCACAGACGCCATCGCCATCCCATCGCTGTTGGAATCGCCGTCGTCTCGAAATCGTAACAGTAACAGGCTTTATGCAAATTGTTGTAATATTTTGTGTGTTCTATGTTGATTTCTAATGCACTGCGGAAAAGCGAAGATAACATTTTCTAATTGCCATAAAATTTTATCAAAACTTGTCTGTGATTCTATTAAATATCTTCAAATTCAATTACTTTTAGCTAAAATAACAATATCATTAAATAATTGTGTATTGATCAAATTATTTAATTATATAATTTTGAAATTTCGGATTAGTTTCTAAAATTTTCCGTTAAGTTAGGAAAGCCAAAATAAATGAGAAATAATTTTGAGTTTTGAAAGCTGAAATAATTAACACAGTTTTTGTTACATTGGTCAGTAATAATAATAAGGAGATTACACATATTTCTCTCAGTGTACTCGTACTACCCATGATTTTGTTCCTATTGCGTGTAACCAAAGATAGGAGCAGGGGGCTTTTGGTGGGGGTTAGGTGTGGTGTGTGTGGCGGTGGAGATGGGACTTCAAAAGGACCGTTGGCTGTTATGGGCTTATAGGCGACACTCCATGAAACCAAATTACCGTTTTGGTAGTTTGAATCTGACAAAGCTCATTGGGCATCTCACTTTATTGCTGCGACTTTCTGCGCTGCGCAGAGGACTATTTACAGTCATCTTTGATATATGGTTAATGATCGCAGTTAAGCTGGGGATTTGTCACAGATGGAAATCTATACGGGGGTGGAGTTCTTAAAAACATGTAACGAAAATACGACTAGAGTTTTTTCGAGCAAGGTGCGGCATTTGGAAAGCTGGTCATTAGTTACGGGAATACAAATTGTATATTACCTAATGTTCAATTAACATTTGTCCATGACTTTTCCATTTTAATGGGCTCCAGACAACGAGTTCCATGCCATTAAGAATAATCTTTAAATAATTCAAGATACAATATTTTTATTGCAATACTTGTAATATTTCTAGTGCATTTTCCAGTACAAGAGCCTAAACTCTTTTGATAAATGCCAAAGGATATTAGATCAAAGCCGAAACGTTTGAATAAATAATCAGAAAACTGTGATAAATGTTTCATAATTTCATGGACAAATTGTCTGAAATATTTCCAAGTCTTGTCGTAAGTAACATCATGATAGTCCACCCATCTCTCCCCTCAATAAGCACCAGTCACGCCCACTTTAACACAGGGTCCCCCTCTATATAC
Organism: Drosophila lutescens; assembly: GCA_037075285.1. Taxonomy (NCBI): domain Eukaryota; kingdom Metazoa; phylum Arthropoda; class Insecta; order Diptera; family Drosophilidae; genus Drosophila; species Drosophila lutescens. The sequence goes on from JBAMCF010001081.1 coordinate 11,250, forward strand.
CACCCCTCCCAATCGCCCTGGGATATCGCAGGCATATAAATTTCAAGAGCAGAGCGACCACAAATTTGTGGCCAGCAAACACGTTCCTCTCTATTAAATTTCATAAATTTATTAAATTATTCTCCGACCGTCGAGGCTCAAAGCCAGAAAAACGAAGACAAAACAGAATACCCGATGAAGTCGCTTAAATATAGTATAATATGTACACTTAAAGAAGCTGAGAAAGAGTGCTTTCTTAAATTAATATTAATGATAAACATATTTCCAATATAGTGTACAATATAAATAAAATTAAAAAATATGAAGAATATTTTATTGTATTTATTTAGGTTTCTTTTTCTAAATTTAATAATTTGAAAACTTTCTTTCTGTGCAGATTGAAGCCCAGGGAAATGCCACCAACTGAGACGGTGCAATTGGTTAGAGAACAAAAAGTCAGCTCAACAGGGGGGAAATGTTTAAGAGTAGGTCTTTAGTGTTGCTACGAAAAGTGGGAGTTGGGAAAAGTCAATGGGTTTTCTTTTCTGCCCGCTCTGCTCATTAGTTGTTGTCATTCAGAGGCTTGACAGCCAACTAAAAATTAATATGTCAAATTATGCAGCAGTCGAGAAAGGAAAATACTTGTGGAAAATGGGGGGAAGCCCGAACTGAAGCGTGTCGAGACAGCATGCAAAAGATGTGCCTCTCCACTCTTTCTCTTCAATGTTTTACCGGAGCTTTCCCCGCACCTTTCCCCTTGTGCAATTAGAAAGAAGCGGCTGAAACGGCTGCCAAAATGTCAAACCAAAAATTTGCTGCGTTTGCTGCTGTCTGCATGTCAATGTCAAGAAAGAGATAGCGAGAGGAGAGGATAGAGGAGAAGGAGACGGGGATACGTGGCCAGGTTCAGGTTTTGGTAGAAAGTGGGAATGTTCTCCCTGTCCCTCTCTCTATCTTCCCACTTGTATCTATGTATCTCTTTCAGGCTGCACCTGCTCGTCCCACTTCAATTTTCACTGCAGAAATTTGAAAACAGTTAACTACAAATTTGGCAAATATTTTCAGAACCGTTTTTCAATATGTTAAGAATTAATTAAACAATAATTGTGTGTATTATAATAAAATATCTAATTAAGAACAGTTAACTCTTGAAATTTGTGTCAAGCCATTAAACTATAAAATGTTTTTATTATAATTTAAAAATTGTTTAATTGTTCACAAAATTGTCCTTAGGCTCAGATGACACATTCAATTTTTAGCGTCAATTTATTGTGACAATTTTTCATTTGTGTGAGTTTAAAGAAGTGCAAGCGAGTCAGGATTATATATTAATATATCGCGCCTTTATTATTGGTGTTAGTAGTAGAGCAGCCAAAAATATTTGATTCTTTCTCGCGCTCGTTTGAAGTCTTATTAAAGAAAAATTGCTAATAAATTGCTAATAAATTGACGTTAAAAATTGAATGTGTCATCTGAGCCTAACCAATACTATTTTTGTTAAAACGATTTCACTGTTCTCACCAACTAGATTCTTGAACACACTTACTTAACTAGAAACTTTTCCGCATTTTCCGCCAAGCTCCAACATTCCAGGCGTCGTGTTTGCTACTGTTTCCCCAACAAATGCTTCAATTTGCATTTGACTTAATGCTCCATGATGCCGAATGATGTGACTGGAGATCAGCCACGCCCCTGCCGCCCCCAGTCCCCACACTATATATCGGTTAGCATGTTTAACGTGTATTCGAGGCCGTCAGCTGGTCAATGAGTGTCAGTGTCACGTTGTCATCCCCTCTCCATTTTCCGCCAGCAATCCAGCAATCCGCTTTCCCATACTCTTCACTCCACTCGGAACTACGTGATGTGCATGGCCGATAAATATTTGTTATATACTCAAATCGGGGGTGTCGGATATCTGTGTATATGCGTAAAAGTTTTGTGTGGGAAAAGCTTTAACTCGGGTTTAAGTTGGTTTTAAGTTGTAAGCATTTAGTTGACATTAACTGGGATTTGTATGCTCGAGGGGGAAAGAAACTTGGCTGGGATTGTTTATCGCAGATGATAACGGGGGCTAAAATATGTCGTTGCCCGCAGCGAAGTGGGATTAGTATGATAGATGGAATGTTTGTTAAAATGCTTAGGTATAAATACCAATAATACAAGCCAATGATAGATGTATATTTTTAATAAAATTAGTTTTGATCAAAGATATGATAAGAAATATAAAGCGTTGAAAGGCTATGCAAATTCACTTAAAACATTACAACAGAGTGAGAAATATTTTCTTACGTTAAAAATAATATAAATGTAGGTACTATATTTAAATATTAGGAAGTTATGAAAACAATTTGTAAGTGATTCGATCTGGAAATGACAGCAATGTGGAGATGAATGACCGCAAATAACAGCCATAAACCACAATTTGCGCCACTTACTTTATCGGCCAATGACAACCTTTAATGCAGAATAATTATAATGATGAATATTTTAAGTAATTAGTGTAAAAAGTATGGCGGGAAGCCACTCACCTCAACAGCCTTAATTCATATGCAGAACCCTTTTTTCAAAAGCTAATTACGTAGGTTCTAAATGAGGAATGGGAACTTTGGAGGGGCTACCACCTGTGGTCCTTTATAAATATAATATTCATACGAGCGACGCTACATAAAAAATTCCCCCAGCTTAACACCTTGCATGTGATGTCGTTTTTGTTGCTGCACGTACCTTAACCCAACTCCAGCTCCTAAAAATGACCCGACAACAATTCACATATCCCGGGGCCTTGGACCTTGTGCTGTGTCACCTTTTCAGGCGGGAAAATGGAAGAGAAAAACATACGTAAAAATTTAAAACAGATGCTCATTATAAATATCCATTAAAATTACATGGCCTGTAATCAAGGGGAGGACGCAGTCAGCCAGAGGGGTAAAGGAGATGCCGATGCCACTTAACCCACCTCATTCGTCCTTCAGCCCATCGTCCACGCCTCCTTTTACTCGGGTTTCTCTTTTGTGCTTTCGCTTTGGGCATAATTTGCATGTAGTCAAGTGTAGACCTTAACAGCAATTTCTGTCTGTCTCTTTGTGTCCTTATTTCGGCCCTGAAAGGGTTAAACGCGGCTCCAAAAACAACAACAACGACAAAAAGAGGGAGGCGTTAACCCAACATAAAGAAAAAGAGGAAATCGCGCCAAAAGTTGTTGGGCCTCCGGTTTCTAAAACCTCCGGTTCTTCCTCGTTCCATAACGCAACCAACATATGGACGGGTCGACATTTTATAGCCTCCGGATCGGTTTCATTTTTTTGGCAGACCGCAAACCCAAGCCAAAAAAAAATAACAAAGAGAAGCTGAAAATCCTCCAATATCGAATCAAAGTCCTTAAAACCCTTTTTCTCCCCCTGCTCCTGGCTTTTAATAAAGTGTCGACATGTGTAATTTGTGAGGGGGAATAGGGGCCTTTTATGAGGGGGCAAGTTGGCTGACCCCCAACCAATAATATTAATAAATTATGAGCAGGCATTTTTTTTGGCCGGCTTCTTTTGTGTTGCGGTCAGCAAAGGAAAATGTGTGACTCGCTTTTTATTTTTGTGGAATTTCGTGCCTGACTCTTTGACTCTTCTGGGTATTTCTGACCATTTGAACTCTTGACCTGAGTGGAAATTTGCATGGCTTCTTCTCTTTGCTGCTTCCTTATTGAATTCAAATTGTTGTTCTTGTCTGTGTTGTGTTGGTCTTTCAGCTTGTTTGGCCTGAACGGAGAAGAAAACAGCAAAGAGAAGGACGAAGAGTTGACAGCCGGTCCTCGGGGACACCAACGTCCTGCCTATGTCTTCCTGTTCGAATCCTGTTCCAATCCACCCCCAGGATATTCGAATTCTCCGACTCATTTTGTTGCCTGTTTGCTCTCTTTCCCCCTGTCTGTTGCTCTGTCTATTTTGACTTTAACAACGTCAGCAACACCCCCAAAAAGGTCACACAAGCAAACATACCCCGTCTATATGGCCAGAATCATCATTAACGCTGTCCGAGGGTTGTCTAAAAAGTCCTAGAAGGGGACTGACGTCAGGAGAAGAAGAAACGCTTGGAAGTACGAGGAAGTCAGGATGCAAACCCTGATCTGAAGTACGTTCGAAAAAAGTTTTGCAGCTCTAGGCGCACAGTGGAATTGGAATAGTTTTCAACGAAAGATGTGATTTGGAGGTGAAAACTAAAAAATTAAGGGAACTTTCTTTAAGCAGCTATTGAAGGCCAAAAATTTGTTTTTATGATTATACATAAATGATATAAAGTAAAATATTTCCCAAAGAAACTATTTTCTTATTATTCCGAAAGAATAAATTAAACAAAGGTATTTTATTATTCTTTTATTTATATAGTTTCTTTGATATACCTACTAATTTTTATTTAGTCTTAACCCACTGTTCCCTGTACGATGACTTGGCCTGTGTGTCTGTTGTCTCATCTCTCCGAGTCGTAATAATTTGCAGCTTCCACCATCATCATCAACACGCCCCCAACTAAAACACGAAGCGAGGGCCAGCTGGAAGGATTCCCTTAGCTCTGTCTAAGCCCCGCCCCCTCTTACCCTTTGGCCTTCCATAACTCGCGACGGCATAAAATTTATCTATAATAAATTAAAAACTCCTTAAATGTTGGCAAAACTTGGTTTATGGCTCTGGTTCTTCTCCACACCGAAACCCTTGGCCATTCTTTATTCCTTGCCCACCTCTTTTTTGTTGTGCTTTATTTGTGGCCTCTGGCGAAAAAAAAAAACAACTAAAACGAAATTTTCTATATTGTTTCGGTCTTGTAGTTACCACTTTTAGATTACACAAAGGAAAAAAGTTCCTTTAACTTCTAGAAAAGGTTTGCTGAAGTATAATCAAAGCAGTGAACGAAATTAAAATAATAATTATTTTGCAAGATTTATAAAAAATGTACATGTCTAAGATATTTAAGAAGATATTTTTATAACAATAATATGATCTTATGTTGATTTTGCTTTCCGTGTACTCGCCGATGTGGAATTCAAGGAGGAGGTAGGCGGATAAGGTGGACTATAGCCACTGTAGTGACTCTTGTAGGGCAGTTTAGTCGCTGTCCGGTTTTTGTTTTTACTGTTTCCCCAGCTTTTAGCTGCTGCTGATGGTCGGATGCTCACGCGGCCGGCATGAAAACTTATGTCGGCGGCCTTTGGGCGCAATTATTTATACATGCCTCATAAAAATCGCAAGACAATGGGACCTCGGTCTGGGATCCAGACCAAAAACAAAACTAGAAAAATATATATATATGAAAGGGACTAACAATGCAAGTCTCTCGACTTCTTTTGTTGTGGTCAATGCTGCAACTAGTGGTTGTAGTTGTTGCCGACTGCTCGGGGGGCATTTTGTTCTTAAAGGTAAAAGTGGGGTGGTGGGGGCTACAATTACCCATGGAAGAGGCAGTCTGTTTGATTTTGGTTCGGTAATAAAGATAGATCGATGGATCGGCGGATAGATCGTTTGACCAGTGCCACAGAAAGCGGCCTCTGAGATCGAGCCACGATATAAAATGTTAAGTGGAACGAGCCTGATAAATGTTATGATGATATGGAGAAGATTGCAAGATTAGAGTAACAATTTAATTATATTTTTCTGCTCAGAATAGTTTGCCCATAACGAAAGATGAGTGAGAAGCTAATTTAAGAATTTAATTGAAAATGTAACATTTAAAAAGCTTCAAAATAAAGACTAAAATATGTTTCACTTGTTCAACAAACTTTAAATTTAATAGTACCACATAAAACTTTATTATACTTGGCCAAAAATACCACCGAAAATGTTTAATCTAACTCCATTCGCCGTGTCAGCTTCTTTCAGCCCCCAAAACAAGCCTGATTTTCTGCTGCTGGTCAATTCGAATCCCTCAAAATTAGTTCATTAAAATTTAAATTTAAATTTTCAGCGCTTTCCTGGCTTAAAGCTGGCTTAAGAGCTTGAAGAATAATTTCGGATAAATGTGGCCGGGCAACAAAACTGCAGGCAATTTAGAGGAACCCTCAAGAACCCTCGGAACTGCTGCTTTATGTTATTGTTTCGGACCCGTTTCCTTATGCGCCCCAAATATGCGTAAATATTGCCCCAGTCAACAGTTCTGTGCGTTCCATCTCTTTCTGTCTGCACTTGCTTATCGCCAGCATCGATTCCCCCCTAAAACTCTCCCCAGAAGCACCAGAAAAACGCAATTTGCGCCGCTAACCTAACGATGATTGCCAAAAACGTTGAAAAGACAGGGGTTCGCTGTGTTCGGGGGAGGATTTTAAATTTTTAATGGGAATTTGAAATAAAGCACAGACAGAGACAAGTCGCTGCGACAGGCAAGTCAACACTTTCGGGGGGAGTTTGCTCTTTGACAGAGAAACTGACGACTGCAGTAAAGCTTTGGTCCCCGGATCTCTCTGGATTTCTATGGTCCAAAGGGTTTTGTACTGGAAAAAAAATACTTTGGATTCCTTTATTCAAAAATTTTGAATTTACTTTCTTTAGTTGTTTAAATCTTATATTATAGCTCTTAAAAATGAAAGCTTCTTTTATCAAATTTATTTTACTCGCTTGATCCTTATTAAAATAAAAGACTATTATGGTACTTTTTTTTAAATATCTTATTCAAAAGATCAAGTTCTTTATTTATTTATTTTTTTTAGTGTGTCGTATTTGTTTTCGATACGAGAAAGGGGTACAAAAAGTCTTGCTGCAGTCCAGGGCTCTTCTTCATCTGCAAGCTGAGTTTCGAGCTCACTTTGAGAGACTCTTTGTGGCGAAGCCATGCAACAATATTTTTTCGTACAACTTCACCGCCCTTCCTTTATTTTTAAACGCCCTCGGGGTTTTGTTTGAGTGTGTTATGTGCGTGCGTGTTATGCTATCTAAAATTCAAATCTCTTGTGGTTTACAATGCACCAGAACTCCAAACTCGACCCCATCTGTCCCGCTCACAGCCACAGAGTGAATACCGAACTGGGGAATTGCCTTGAATTGTCTGTTGGGTACAGTCAATCTTACCTATCGCTTACCGAAGTTAAAATATTAATAAATAAGTAAGGTTTTGTATATTTTCTATTAAATGTAGGATAATTAATACTTAGTGTTTTCAAGTTGGCTTTAATAAACCACTATAAAATGAAAAATATGGCCACATTATTTTTACTTGTTTTTTTGGCCACACTTACCCAGTTATTTTCATTAGGTTTCTCCATAGAAGCGGAAGGGACAAAACCTCATTCACCCCTTACATTTCTTCCGACTCTGGTTTCAAAATACACGGGGGTGACACAAAAAGTGAGGGGTAAATGAGGTTTTTATGTGGTTTTCCAAAGGAATTTACATTTTCCCGACACCGTCGCCTGCTAAAAGATACAGGATTTCCAACATTTTCTGCTAAAAGGAAGAAGATATTCAACACACAAAGAACCACCTTCTCACTTTCCCGGTGGGTAGTTCTTTGATACAGCTTTTCTATATAATAGATATTGAAAAATAAAAATCTGTTTTAACGAGGTCGTACTGTCTTTGGCTTTAAGTGCGTTTGCATTGTTGCCGCACTTCGTAATGCAATTGTTTCTGCGGGGGTTGAATTCGACTCCGCTTTTTGGAGTTCAAGGTTGAGTTGGGTTTGGGGTGGAGTTCGGAGTTTCTGTACCGGGAAATCTCATTAAACTGCAGTTATTGTTCGAGTCCGGAGTTTGGACTTTGGATGTGCAGAGTTGTCAGACCGACGAGATTTTTGGTAAATGGGGGTCGCCCGTTGTCCAGGTCCCTGATGTCATTTGTGAGATTCTGTCAGCCTGAAGGCAGAATTTCGAAATTGTGTTTCCAAGTTTATGCTAATTTGGAGTTGTTATTTGAGTTATTACCAATTTCTAATGGATTTTTGTAGTTAATGGAACCATTTTACTTTTATTTAAAGGGTTGGACATTATTTTAACTAAATTTTAAGCATTAAATTATAATACGTTGAACATACCTACGGAGCATTTTTTTACTCTTGTTTGAAGAGCTTGCTCATTAATTAGCCATTCCCGTGCTTATTTGTCAATCCCTCTGAAACTTAAGCCTTCAATACATATCTTCTTCCATTAAATTGTGTGCGTTTTCCAAAAGCTGCCTCCATTAATCCCCTTTAATTACAACTCTCAATCCCATTTGGGAATCATTTAATTTAAGCCTTATTAATTAATCGCTGCCTGCAAAATTAATTTCCTCCTTTGAAGGCTTTCCCGCACTTCTCCCCCCTTGACTTCACAATTTACTTATGTATTCGCCTCGGTTATTGTTCCTTTGCAGGATCTCCATGACTGCGGAGCCCCATGTCATGCGATGTTCTTCCCGGAAAGAGAAAGGACTGTTCTTCGATATTGGGTTGGATCCTGGGCAGCCGTCTGCGTGGCTAGCTGCTTGTTTACGGTGAGTTTTCATTTTTGCAATTTCTGTTATTTTTAAGCACTGTTGTTTTATAATTACGATTTAAAGAGAAACCTTAAAAGAAAATGCACAAGGTTGAGGAATCCCACCTAGGATATTGTTCTTTATTGGTTACCGCTACCATACTTGCTTATCCTTGACTGCCTGAGTGCTGCCATATTTTCCTTAGAGCTGAAAGTAAACATCTTTCACGGGGGCCCAAGCGAGTGAACCTGCTCCTTCAGCCAGTCTATTATACTGGGGAATGAAGGGGACCATATAGAAGGTTGGATGCCAAGACGAAGGCATTGGCACTTTAGCAAATCCCACGCATTGACATATTACCTGTCAGCGCATCTTTTTCAATAAACTTGGCAAAACATATGCAGAAGCCATCCCATCGAGGCCGTACACACCGCCAGCCCCTCAAAAACCCCCGAGGCGTTCTTGGCAAGCAGGATACCTTTGATAGAGTGGAGTGGGGATGAAGGGGGCAGATAGGGTATATGTAGGGAAATAAAGGGACAAGAAAGCTACACAGCTCGCCTTGGCATGTGGCATGTGTGAATGCGGCTGTGGGAGGACAAATGGCAGAACAAAAGTAAATTTCAAATATTATTAGAATTGCCCTTTGATATTTCGGAATGTCCTGGGCATGCCAAGTCCTCGGCTCCCTTTGATTCGAGTCGACTATATTCGAATGCCTTCAGGACGGATCAGCACTGAACTAATATTGGAAATAGTTCTCGCATTGTAATCCTTGCAATGCTGTGTGCAAGAAATCAAATTGGAAATGTGGCTGCCGAGCAAGGAAAGATGGAAGCGAACTTAAAGAGTTGAAGGTTACACGCCAACAGGGGGGAGGAAAAGGTCAAAAGAAATATGATAAATGTGTGGGAGGGGAAATTGATGGCCTACGGATTATTTATGGATGTTTGCAGTCAAGGTGAGAGTAAATAAAATGAAATCAAATCTTTGGGGCTCTAAGAAAGATAAAAGGGTTAATGTCTTATAACATCCGAGGCGTGTTAAGATTTTTGTGTACCTTGAACAATTATTTATTTATTTTATATAAGAGAACTGATTTTTCGAAACTTAAATCCCTCGTTTTTATACCTTTCGATAGTATCACTTAAATTTCCATTTATTTCCAACACCATTTATCCCATTTTTCTTATCCATTTCCCACCATCATCATAAATCAATCAATTGACTTGTCTAATTATCTCATCTCCTTGGAACTATCCATCATGTGTAAGGTCCTGAAAGGGATGCTCTCTGGCAATGTCTCACTCCGTTTGCTCCATCACTTTCACATATGGAAATCAACTTGTTAGTCAGGCATTTTCCCCCAATCGGAAAATGTGTTCGCTTTTTTCTTCGCTTTGTTTACTCTTGTTCATATCCATCAAGTAAAAAAACTGACAAAATTTGAATAAAAAATCAATTTAGGTGCTCTGGACGGAGCACATGACAGGCACTAATCAACAGGAGAAACAAAAAATGAATATGATAACCATGCTTATAATTCCCAAGCAATCAAACGGGGGAAAAGCAGAAAGGAGGGCTATTGGATAGAGGACCCGAAAAAGCACATCTATCACAACTGGAGAGGTCCTGACTGACTCACACACACAGCCGTCATAAAGTTGCGCTACATCCATCAGCCCCAGAGAAATAAAGGACCTTTTTTGTGGAGGTTTCGGTGCCTGGGGCTGAAATTCACCCCTTGGGAACATTGTCACTCACATGGCGACATGTTTTGCATGCTGCCTCCTCTGATTCTTTTCCCTCCATGTGTGTGATAAATTTTTGTCATTGCATATAATTTGTCGCCCATTGTCAGTGCCAGATATTGCCACCCATCGTGGGCGTGGCATATCAGTGCAACTCATAACATCAGCAGAACAACAAACAGCACACAACAAATTCTATGCAAATTTCGAAATTGTTTTTCCAGGGCCAACGAAGAAGACTTTCATTTGCTAGCTCATTCTACTTACTTTTTACGATTATGATTATGTTCTCTGAGTGTTCTCCATCTCATTTTCATTTTCATTCGTTGAATTTTTGCATTTTCCACGCATTCATCAGTTTCAGTTCATGCAAATTTCGCCTCTATGTTTTGTTATTTAGTCGAGTGCAACATTTCCTCGATGATGATGATGGAAATATTCCCATTCCATTCGTCAGTTTATTTTATAGAATTTTCTGATTGATTCCAATGAGGGGAAATAATTTAACTGGAATTGATTGTATTTTGTGATTATTTTTTATTGTGGTGGTTAAATTACTAGCAAATGTTTCGGTTAATTATAATAATTTAGTTTTATTTTTTGTATATGCCACACTCTGAAATTGTTAGTCAACGATAAATCCATTTAAGCTACAAGACTTCAAGGAATTGAACTTTCATATTTAAACTGTTTTTCAACATCCTTTTTTTACATTTGGTTGGCTTTAAAAGGTTAACCCAAATAAGCCTTTATAAACCCTGGAAAATGCTCCTCCTCTAGCTGCAAACACACATTAAATATTTGAATGGCTTTTTATTTAGCTTCCTCTTCCGTTTGCCATTTTACCCTGTTTATGTGTGGATGCGAATAGTGCTCAATACATCTCAATAAAGTCCCCATGAAATGTGGGTTATGTTTGTTCGTCTGTTGATTTTAATAAACTTTCTCTTTCACTCCATATGTGTTTGGGGTTAAAAAATTGCAATGACACAGAAATATGTCAATGAAAATGGCTGCAGCAACACAAAAAAAGAATGACATACGAGAGCATTAGAAAATTGCAGTTGATCCTTTGGTCTATATGGGAATGGTAGAAATATATATATCTACAAACATTTGTACACCGACGAATGTGTGCCTTTGCGTTCGAAATGCTTCACATTTATATGGATTTCGTTGTGACATTCAGGAGAGTTTCGGTATTTAATAAATAAAGTGCTCAGCTAATTGATTGAAATGATGAAAATGTGTTAAGGAATATATTGAAAAAGCAATGTCAGAAATTGTAACGAAAACTCATGAAAATTTAAAACAGAATAATAAATTGGTTTGAACTGTAACTTTAAATAACTAAGTGGTGAAATGTCAGAGAAATTGTGGCCATTTCTCATACAAGATAAAATTATTTTGATATCTGCAAGAAAGAAAACGTAAACTTTAAGCCAAGTCAAAGTTACTGAAGGAAAGTAATCCCAACTTTTTTCCCCAACCAATTTCCTATGACAGTCCAACTTTTGCAGACCTGGGAAAACCTTTGGGGCTTTTCATTTCAAGTATCAAGCGAAATTATAAACAAGCACATTTTATTTCAATTTTCGCGAACTAAAACAAATATTTTTGCACCCACAAAAAGTTTGGCTTTTGCGACAGGTAAAATTGCCAGAGGAATTTGTGCAAGAGGAAACTTATGTGGGGAAAATGGGGAATGTGTAATGGGGGATTCTGTGTGTCACGTCAACTGTCAACAATCAACACCTTTTTCATTAAGCGCATTAGATGAGACGAGACAATGAGTGAGCTTTTCCCCCTCACCCGCCTTTTTTCTTGACATTTGTTTTCCAATGAAAAGCGAAAAGAGGAAATGACAATGTGTGTTTGCTGAAAGAGCAAATAATCGTCTAGTCGTTGACTTTGATGACATTTTCTTAATTACAAGACCTTCTGTAGAGAACCCGAGAAAAGGGAAAATCGAGAGGCAGAAAGTGGAAGTTCAGTGAGGCGCATATTTCGATAGTTGGGATTTCATTTCAGGACTGAAGACGATATGAGCAAATATGACAGCTCATGGTGACTGCACCCAAAAACCAACCGAAATGAACCCTTCCAACATTTTCATTTTCTGGCAAACTTTTTTCGGTTGCTTGTTTTGACAGTTGGCTTATCCCATTCGTTATTTTTTTCGTTTTGATATCCATATAGTTATTAATAGTTTTTAAATATGCACCAGATATTTAATCATTGATATGCATAAAAAATACATGCCATAAACATCAAATGTCAGAAGCAGCAAATATAAAATTTCACCGCAAACATTTGCCGCAAAATTTATGCCGCAATCTCTGTCCAACCTGACTGAAAAGTTTATGTTAATAGTTAGTTATTCTAATAGACGATCAACCCTCTGAAAAAAGCGAGCCATTGTTGTTGTTTTCTTATGCAAATGTATACCATTTTTGAGCGAGTTTTTTTTTAGTCTGTTAGTTGTGAGTTAAATCTAATTTATGCAAAATTCAAAAACTGGCAACCGCTGGCAGAGCTCTCAAAGCTTTTCTGTGGCTTTTAGTTTTCAACACTCCAGCGAAGAAGAGGGGCGGTGCGGTTTTCTGGGGCGGTTAGGTGGGTGTAACCACTTTAGTTTTTGGGCTGATTTTAATGACCCGACTCCACGAAATTTATGAGCGCTAAAAATTGAAATTACTTTTTTCACTCATTGACCATGAAAGGCGCGGCGGCTCGAGTTAAATAATTTATTTGGAGTCGGTTGACGGAAATGTTTGGAAGAATTTTAACGGAAGACTGTGGAAATGGAAAAGGCGTTGAAGGAAAGTTTTTGCTGAAAAAGTCATCTGAGGTATTGTGGTAGAAGTTATAATATAATTAGATGGAATGAAGAAATGTTCAATATATTTAAGAATCTAAATAATCACCGGATGGTTTTAATTGTCTGTTTATTCACATTTGTGGAAATTAGAAAATGAATGAGGGTATAATTATTATATTTCCACACATTGTATTAGTTTTTTATGTAATTAAAGCCACATTGACGTGTTCATTTTATTTAATATGATATTCGAACCAAAATTATTTATATTTTAATAACATTAAAAATTCCAATTTAAATCTCGTTGTCTAAAATCACAGTTCTTATTTCTTAAATTTATTTTTAAATAAATTAAATTATGGCAATATTAATATTGCCCTGTTGCTGTTTTGTTGTTTTATTTTTCTGTGTTAGATTGTGAAATATTTTCGCAGACCTCTTTGGTATAAAAACCTCTTCAATATTTCCATCTACGAGTGCCACTCAAACTAAGCTCTTCTCCAATGCGAATTTCCTCTGAATTCGTGTGGGTGTTGCCCAAAGAAACTCTGCATGTTTTTCGCCAAGTTGGGAAAACTTCCGCCCCCGATGACGCATAATTTGTGGGCGTGTCAAAGGGGCCAAAGGCGTGAGGGAGAGGGACAAAAGATGTCGGTGGAGTCTGTGCTTGCCAAATGTTTCAACATTTGCAGCTTATTTCGTTTCATTTGTAGCTAGTCACACCTACAGAAATTTCCCCCTTTTTTCACCCATCATGCGTGGTATAACAAATTGCTACGGGAAGCAGAAGGAGATGAGCTGGATGGCCCCCCTTTTTCTTGTTGTTTTTGGCATAAATAAACAATTCAATTCAATTTCTCAGCTTGTTTCTTCTGCAGTGGAGCGTTGTCAACAAAAGGAGTTACAAACTGACTCACTTCCTATTCTCTTCTCTTCGCTTCTCCGCCTTCACGAATAAATTTTGCATTTAAATGAGGATGAAAAGCTAGGGTGGAGCAGCGAAGACAATGCGTAGGTGGAAATTAGATGTAAGCTGGCTAAGAGAACTATAATTTCAAGGAGAGCCGGGCCGAAAGAAAAAAAGATTTTCCAACTAAAAAGAAACGGGACACAGATAAAAAAATTGGTTGTTAGAATAGTACAGAAATAATTCATACATTGTTATTTGGTTCTTATTTGTAATTTGGTCTAAAAATAGAAATCATAGAATATTTTAGGATTATCCATAAACTTATAAATGGGAGTAGATTTGTCTTATATTTTGATATACATTTTGATGATACAATTGAACACTTTTCAAACTTGAATATTTCATGAATTTAAAGATAGAAATTTACATTTAAATTATTGAATTTATTTATTATCGAACAAAACTAAAAAACCAAAAATGTTAGGGATTTAATACATTTTATAGTATCAAAAGGAATACCTTTTCAAGGTTATTTTTTCACAGTGCAGCTATGTGGTTCGTGAGGGAGACTGATGTTGGCCACGACTCAGAGCCGAGAAGTGCGTTCTGCATCTATGAATAATTCAGAGGTCTCGTCTTGGCAACAATAATACTCGGCACATTAATGCAATGCGAACAACTCAAACGCAAACACAGCCCACACACAGATACTCACACGGGCACACACATGCGAGCTCACCACCCACACACACACACTGAAACACTGAACTTCCAGCTAACTGTTTCTCTCTGATAGTTTTGTAATGATCAAATTAAATGACTTTGCTTGGGCTTGGTCGGGTTTTCTGGTTCGGGGTTTCTGGTTTAGACAAAAGACTCCTTGGCCTGGCTTAGTGGGAATGATAATGAATTTATTTAAATGGCGCGTAATCAGACAGGCAACAGAGAAATTCAGAGAAGGATGGTGAAGTTTAATGTGTGAGTTTGCGGTTGGGAATAAGGAGGGAAAACAGTATCGTTGTGTATGTGTGTGTGTGGATTGTAATTGCTTTTAAAGCTTTGAGGAATTGTCAACCATTATGTTGGCCTTATCCGGGGTTTTATCTCTGTCTAGCCCTTCTTATTTGGCCCTCTGGCAAACCGGAAGTGGTGTCCGTCTCAGAGAAACTCTTGATTGGTTGTTGGTTAGCCAAACTGGCAATTGTTGGTAATATCAGTTAATACATTCAACGTCTCAATTAAGGCATTTAACAAAGTATTGATGATAATTGCACAATAGATATCAATCGATTTATATTAATTTTAGCAAAGGACCACACTACGTATGAGTAATATACTTTGAGCGACATTTATAACTTTTAACAAAGAGTAGGTTGACCATATCTGGGTTTATCCATTATGCCGATAATTACCTTGATTACAAACAGTTTATTTTAAACATTTATTTCATGGATCTCGTGGAATTAAACTGGAATTAAGAAATATTTGTGGCAATAGTGCTTTATATTTAAGTTAAATTGTTAAATTTGTTAAATAAATGGAATTTTGTCAATTAAAATGGGTTAATACTTAAATTACTTCCTGAAAAAATATTATTATTTATATTTCACCTTCCAAGCAAAAATCAATTTTCAAGTGGTTAAAGTTCTCCAGCTTATTTTTGTATTTGTCTTAGCTTTCTGCCCAAATGCGAAATTCCAATTAAGGACATCTCAGCCAAATTCATTAAGGCCAACTGGGCAAGGGAAAAGAAACCTTGCGAATTAAATGCGGCTCGGCTTTCGGAGTAAATGGCACAACAATCACAATCAGCTAATGTGTAGAGCCTAATGACCAAAAGGCGCTGGGAAGAGGATCCCTAATAGGTTCTCCTCTCCTTTAATGTCCCCGCACTCATATAAACACTAATGCATTTTTAAGGGAACATCAAAGCAGATCTCGGGTTAATTAAGGCGAATCTAATTAAATCTAAATTTATTTTTAATACCCATTCTCCCCTTCTGTTGCTCGTTGCAGGTGCTCACCTTCCTGATTGACTCGTCGCGTTTTCGCTACCCGGAGAGGGCCATCGTGTTTCTGGCCGTCTGTTACCTGGTAGTTGGATGTGCCTACGTGGCGGGCTTGGGGGCGGGCGACTCCGTGTCGTGCCGCGAACCATTTCCGCCACCCGTCAAGCTCGGTCGCCTGCAGATGATGTCCACCATCACCCAGGTGAGATGATCCAGCAAAAGCTCCTCTGCAGTGCCTGGGAAACCAGTCTTCACTCATTTTTAATGCCACCGAAGAGGCTACTTTTATTAGCTGGAGTTGAGCAGATGGAAAATTTTGTAGAGTTACATTTTGTAACACGGCTTGTATATAAAACTGTAATCTTTAAAAATCTAAAGACTTTTAAGACATTCTATAAAAAAAAATACTTTAAAGAGAAGATAGCTAGGATTATAGAAAACTATCTTAATTTTTTATTTTATATTAATTTTTCTAATCCATTAATAATTTTTAAACTATTCAATATTAAATCTATGAAAAAGAAAATTAAAAGTTTGAATACTAATTTATAAACATAGTTAGACCATATTTTCTTAAAAAATAGTATAATTAGTTTTTAAATATTATAAATTGTTCTTAAACATTTTCGGTACATATACACAATATTTCTGAATTGTGTGTTCATTTTCATTAACTCCTAATTGAACAAGTTAAAGGAAGGACTTTAAATAATTTTAAAATTTGTAGTATTATTTTTAAGTGTATTCACCTTTTTTTGTATTTAATTTTTTAAAGAATTGTTAAATTGAACATTTTCTAGTTTTTAAACTTTCTGATTTATTCTCTGTATACCTTAGCTGCAAGGGTATTTAAAGCTTCGACCCTTCAGACTGCCCTTAAATTAATTGTGATTTTATTGACCGAGTTTTCTTATTTTCC